>JASFDF010000163.1:0-42278 GCA_036937115.1 Nidularia sp. FH-822889
CATCCATAATGCAGTTTTTACATTCATTTGTAGGGTCTGAACGCCTTGCTCGACGCAGGTCATCAAGCTCTAGCTGCATCTTAGAAGGCTCACGAACAACACTATAAATAAAATCCTTTGATTGCAATAAGAATACAGTAACAGCACACCTACTAATATAATCTACTTGAGTAATCTGAGCTACTTCCACAATGCACATAATAATACACAATGTCCAGTTCAATACAATGTCACCCTCACAGCATGTATAACGCAGAAGCTTGAAAATCATTTACGCGACCATAGGTGAAATTGTTTACGCGATCGTAGCTGTCAGCAGCTCAGACAAATTGAATGACGACGTCGCCTCAGCTGGGGCGGCAGTCGTCTGCTGCGCGGCCGGGATACTGCTGAAGGAGAAGGAGAAGCCCCCCGCACCGTTGTTTACTGGCGTAGCGGAAGGAGTCGGGGAGGAGGAGAGGGGAATACCGAATACGCTTGATTGACTGGGTGCGGATGAGGAAGAGGAGGCGGAGGGGATAGAGAATCCGAATACGCTGGATTGGCTGGCACTGGAGAGGGGGATTTTGGAGGAGATCAGTGTGGCGGTTGCAGAGGAAGGCACGGCGCTAGACACGAGGATGGGCGTGTTCGTAGCGCTGGCGGGGGAGGCGGCACAGTTGGTTGCGGACACGGTAACGGTTGAGACCAGGGTGACGGTGACGATCCCGTCGGTGCCGATGACGACCGTAGGGGTGACTACGGCAGTGGCGGCACTGGCGCTAGGAGTGGCGACTATGACGGAGGACGCAGTGAGGGCGGTGGTTACAGCAGTGGAGGCGGCGCTCGTTGTGGCGGGAAAGGATACGGACAAGATTTGGCGGCGGTTGAGCTTGATGACTGACGGAGAGGCGCTGGCGACGGAGGAGGAGGAAGCTGCGGGTGGGGAATTCAGGAAGATGGTGGTGCTTGGGGTGTTGGCGGCTTGGTTGGCGAGGGTGGCGGCGGAGGCAGAAGCGGAGTTGGAGGCGGCGCCCGATGCGGGTGACTGGGAGACGGCGGTGGTGGAGGCAGAGGAGACGGAGGTTATGGAGGCGGAGGATGCGGCGTTTGTCGAAGACGCGATCACTATGACCGTGCTGGTGAGCGGGTCATCCTCGGTAGGATCATCCTCGCAGCCTTCCTCATCACCATCCGTATCCGCAGTGCCGTCTTCCTCGTCGCAATCGTCGTCGCCGTCGTCGTTCTGCCCGCTGGTGGACGTAGCGGTGCTGCTCCCGCTCGTCGTGGCTGTGGTGCTCCCGTTCGCCGTCGTGGTAGTGGAGGCAGCGTCGCTCCCAGTGAGGCCTCCAGTCACACCTGCGTCGGTCATGCGGGCTAACGCGTCCGACTGGGTGATACATGCGATGCTAGTCCCAGACTTTGCGACTTCCGGCAAGGCAGCGCAGGTAGTGCCAGGAGCGCAGCCCAGCAGGGCCCATTTTCCTGAGACGCAGGTCGCGACGCCGGAAGAGATGCATGCCATTTCTTGTTCTGCATAGAGGGTTTAGAACTATAACCTGGCCTGGAAAGAAGGCAGGACACACCTTGGCACGAATCCGTCGCCTTCAAAGTGGTGAACTGCGCATTCAGCTTTTGGGCGTCAAGGGCGTTTTGTTTCAGGGAGAAGGTCGTAGTGGCAGAGGACGCGGAGGAGGTGGCCGTCACAGTGCCGGAAGACGTCGAGTTCGTTACGGTGCCGTCGGCGTACCCTTCCTGCCGGAGGGCCAGAGAGCCAGTTGGTGCAGTCCTGACTGGTGCCAACGTAGCGAGGGACACGAGAAGGAATAATATCATGGATGCGCGTGGAGACATGGCGAGGTTTCTAGGGAGTTAGGTGGTCTTGAAAAAATAAAGGAGAGAATATGTGAGCTCTAGGCTAGGGAAATGGCTCTGGGTCGTCAAGGCTCCTGGCCCGCTGAAGTGAACTGTGAAAGAATGTGAGAGGAGGAGGGGTGTACGTACGTATGAACGAACGTCCATGGCTTATAAGCGGTTCTGAAAAAAGACAATACGGAAAACAAAAGATAGGATTCATTGTTCTCGGCCACTGTTGAGCGACGGTGATGCAGCACGATGATCATCCTTTGGGGCGGCCAAAGAAATCGTGACATGTCACGATTCTGTCACGGCCCATTGTCCTTAGGTCAGCTTATCGGCCCGCCGCCCCGGGACTGGCGCATGAGCACTGCAGGTTAAGCACCAGCATAATAAAAGTCACTTCTTTCGTCTGCTTTCTGGGATCTGTCCTAGGTTAAATGGGAAAATGCATTGAACTTGATTCGAATTTTGGATGTCGGCTTCGTGTGGCTTTGTGTCGATCAGAAATTGAACTGTTCATCGAGGGAAGAACAACTTCAAACAAGTCTTCATAGAACCAGGTGAAATCACGATGAGATTGTATTGCTTCGCCGCAATAATCAAGACTGCGGTGAATACGGAGATTGGCTTTTATATATTTATTCTCTTCTACTTGCTATACTGAATTTGAATTGCATTTTCGATGGACGATACGAGCCTGCGCTGGGAACGTCGCTACACCTTGATACACACCGTAGCTCTTACCATGAAAACATAGAATCAGCTTCATGAGTCGCGATCGATAAATTTGTCAAAGGATCCCGAGAATGGTCGATTGAGATCCGAGAATCGGAAGAATTGACAAAGTTTTTCGGACGGAGATCTAATGCCCCAATACCAAACAGCTATGACAGACCTATTAAGGGAGCCGGTTAATGCATCATGAACAATCCGAATCGATTAGGATAGATGACTTGAAGCCAGGACGCCAACTTATGAATCTGAAGCAGATTACGGATTCTGCGAATTTCAGCAAACAAAGACCTCCAGTAGCAAACAACTTTATCAACCTAGGACATAAAGACGAAGACATGATCAAAACAACATGCCTGGAGAAGGCTAGTAAGGGACGAGGCTGTTGCCTACGGGATTCGCCACATAGCGATCCCAGCCCTTTCCTCATCTAGCTCTTTCTTCACTTCCTTGCTCCCTGCACTTCGGACGGCACTGGCGGTTAAGAGTGTGATGGCATCCTTGAGCACCGTCTTTGCATCGGGTTTATCTTGTTCGGGTGTCGAAGACTCCGATGACGAAGGCAGCACCATCCTGTCCCAATCGACACAAAGGCCAAGGTACTCGTAGATCACATTCACGATCCCCTCGAATTTGCCGCTCGTGCTTTGCTCAGCACCCTCGGCCGGCAGTTCAACTTTCCATAGCTGCTCGAGAGTGAGTCCGTCCCAGGCGACGAGGGGCGTGCCTACTTTGACCGGGATGACGATCGCCGGGCACCCATTGAGGAGGATATAATTGATAACGCTTTCTCCCGGGCGCGCGCTTGTGGTCCATAGTTTCCTGTGTGGCTTCAGGCCCACTACGAGGATCACCATTCTGCGAGGCACGGGAGGTGCGGGGAGACGCGTCAGTGATGGTTCCGGAGAGGGTGTCCGGGAGCGGCTGAATATATTGGACAGGGACGGGAGGGTAGGCAACGAGAGGCTGCTGGAGTGCTCCTCGGGAATTGCAGGTTGTGGAGGAGGAGCATCACAAAGCGTGATGACCGACGCGGATTCTGAAAGGAGGGTCTCGCCTACCCTGTAGTCTCCTACATACCCGAAAGCAAAAGGCGGTGAGCAATAGGTGTACTGAACGTGGAAAGTACGCTACCTGACAGAAACGGCCCGTGGCAAAAGATAATATCAGGTTTCATGGTCCTTGGAATGATGGGACGACGGGCGCTGGCAAATAGATATGGAGAAAACCATCCTTTTTCCACAGCCAGGTAGTCCTTGACCGAGGCAAAGAGCGAAGTATCCCTGGGAAATGTTCGTGATCAGATCGATAGCAGATGGCTTATAAGGGCGGCAAGGACTTACGAGTGCACGGAGGCGCGATAGAATCCCAGTGCGGCATCCTCTATAGTATGCTTATATTTGAGTGTAATAAGAATAACTTTCACTCCGGTCGTCTCAAGCCGGTTGGAATGGATCGGGATGAGCTTGTTAATAGGTTTGTCCACAACTAGGTCGTTCGCTGCTTTCACGGTTAATTCAAATCCCGTGTGCATCCCAAGTTCTACTAATATTGTGTCCCCGAATGTACCAACGACTACATCTGAAACGGGGCCCATGCTGTAATTACGTGACGTTAGTTGATTACATAGCCTCTTAATAATTGCAGAGAACTTACACTGGAGCAGCAACCGCAGCCATGCCTCCCTATTCTCCGAGACATCCGCTGAGTCAGTGTAGCTTAACGGATCAACAAAGAAAGCGCTCACAGTAGCTGCTATTACTGTATGCACAGCAAGATCTCTGAATCTAATGCATGGGAGTGACAGTGGCGATGAATCCCCCCACTAAAAAGGACGTGTCATAAGGTATTGGTGATCACTAGAGTCGCTCATGAGTGTAACTGCTCACATACAGGAGAGAGGCAAATAACGCTGGTTCCAGCTGCACGAAGAGATTCATAGGACGACATGACGATCCGGCCTGTCATGGACTAGTTGAAATCAGGACATGATCAAGGTAAACTGTGTCATTCTCGAGGATCGCTGGGCTAAATCACTAGCGGCATTTGCTCAGCAAATGCTTCTGGAATGTATATTGAGACGGCACGATGTTGAAAATGCTGGACTGACAGACGAGGCCCGATCCTCCCGAGAGCTACTTAAGATATTGATTTACTCACCCCAACAAGCTTCCTAACGATCCATGGCGCAGCCTTCTCAGTTTCGTGTCCTTCCGGAAGCGATGCCGGATCCACAGGACCAAGTGCTGAGATGCTTTCAGTAGGCGTCATGGGTATATCCACGTTATATATCTCTTCTATTGAAAGGCCCGCAGCAATGTCTTCTGGCTTTCAAGCTCGTCGCGGCTAAGCGGAAAGATCCAGAGGGTAAGGATCTTGGAAGGCCAGAGACGAAGATAGACTGCCGGTGTGGTAAGTAACTGAGAGAGCACTGAGAATAACGACGAGATGGGATCATCACCATGCTAAGTATAGATGGCACCCTCTACACTGGATAAGTAGTGCATGAAGATGGTGGGTGTTGGTTGGCTGTTTTAAAAATAAGAATTTCACACAGCAATCTGGATCCCCTATTCATAGCGTAGGATCGATTGATAAAGCAATTTACACAAGAATTGATTCCGCATGAAAAAATACATTGTAAGTTGTTATCTATACTCGAGTTACATCCTCTATCAAGACTCGTTGAGGCCTTGAAACTACAAAACCACACAGAGAACCACCACTGTGGCGCTCCCCGACCTTCTCTCGGCTCCTTGAACCGATACCGTCCCTGCCTTAAATAATGACTCCGTTGAACGAATCACACTAACATCCACTGAATAAGGACGTTGAAGATCCCATTCTCCCGTCTATTGGCGAGGGCTCGTTGAGGCCGTCGATGACTACGGGTCAATCGCTAATAAATTAGTAACGGTAGTGCGACTATGAAGGCAAACGGTCAGCACTCAGACCATTATAAAGGTATCTTGACAGGTGAACTCACGGGCTTGTAAGGACCGTTGACAGGGATATCGAGGTAGCTAGACTGGGTGTCGCTAAGAGTGGTCAACTTGACGTTGAGCTGCGCCAAGTGGGCACGGGCAACCTCCTCATCGAGCTCCTTGGGGAGCATGTGGACACCAAGAGGGAATTTCTCAGGGGTGGTCCAGAGAGCGATCTGGGCAAGGACTTGGTTGGAGAAGGAGCAGGACATGACGAACGAGGGATGGCCGGTGGCACAGCTGAAAGTAGTGGGTTAGTTGCGACCTCCTATATCCGCTCCGTGATTAAGTGACTCACCCAAGGTTGACGAGACGGCCCTCAGCAAGGAGGATGATGTGGCGGCCTGAAGGCATAGTAAAGCGGTCGACCTGGGGCTTGACGTTGGAAACAGACTTGGCGTTGGCCTTTAACCAGGCAACGTCGATCTCAACATCGAAGTGACCAATACTATGATGAAATGAGAAACAAGATAAAAGATAGCTAGAGAACTAAACACACTTGCAGACAATAGCATCCTCGGGCATCACAGAGAAGTGTTGGCCAGTGATGATATCCCTGTTACCAGTTGTGGTAACGAAGACGTTGGCACGGGGTGCAGCCTCCTCCATAGTAGTAACCTCGTAACCAGCCATAGCAGCCTGGAGGGCGTTAATAGGATCAATCTCAGTGATGATGACACGAGCGCCATAAGACTTGAGAGACTCGGCGCACTGGAAACAGGTCAGAGAAAGGATATATGAAAGTGCATCTTTGGGACTTACTCCCTTGCCGACATCTCCATACCCAGCGACAACAGCAACCTTACCAGCAAGCATGACATCAGTAGCACGCTTTATACCATCAACGAGAGACTCGCGACATCCGTAGTAGTTGTCGAACTTGGACTTAGTTACAGAGTCATTAACATTGATAGCGGGAACCTTAAGCTTGCCATCACGGAAAGCCTTGTAAAGATGGTGGACACCGGTGGTAGTCTCCTCGGAGACACCGCGGATACCTGCAAGCGGATAAGCTCAATATTCAGCATGGAAGAAACGGATGCTTACCTGGGAGATACTGGGGGTACTTCTCGTGAACGATGCCGGTGAGGTCACCTCCGTCGTCAAGAATCATATTCAGAGGCTGTCCTCCTGGGAAGCCAGCGATGGTTTGCTCGATACACCAGTTGTACTCCTCCTCAGTCTCGCCCTTCCAGGCGAAAACGGGAACGCCGGTAGCAGCAATACTATAAATAATATTAAAATCAAGTTAGATATGGCCGGCTGAGAATACCTACGCAGCCGCAGCATGATCTTGAGTGGAGAAGATGTTCTATACAGCATGATATTAGTCGGTAAATTATTCCCGGAGAGTGATTGTAAAACTAACGCAAGAAGACCAGGTGACCTCAGCACCGAGGGCAGTGAGGGTCTCGATAAGAACAGCAGTCTGGATGGTCCTGCGAACGATGATTACAGATCCAGCATATGATGTACAGGGGATCGTGGCGTACATGTGGAGGCATCCTGCAATGCGGGCACCTTTGAGGGGTTGCGAGGGTCCGTACTGGATAATAAAGATGAATCAGTGAAATCAATCAGTTGCGACAATCGCTAGAGCCGCACCTTCTTCCTCAAGAACATGAGACCGGGCATCTCATTCTAAGGACGATGGTAGCACATTATTAGCTAACAGATTGAGGTTATCGACAACAATCAGGTCCTGACCTCAGCGATCTCAATCTCCTTGCGACCGAATGCAGCGAGGGAGACATCTGAATTGATCTCATTAGGATCGCAGATGAAAATATACTCATCTTGCTCACCAGCAACCTTGAAAACCATTTTGAAGTAGGAATGAGATGGGTGGGAATGAGGGTAGAAGTAAGAGGATGAAGTGCAGAAATTACTGTCGAACGTTTTCGTTTTTAAAGGAAGGCACGTGATGCTTCTGGCCGATGCCGAGTTGACATTTGTTAAATTTCAATGCCTGTAGCCTGGTCCTCAGACCTGTGTGCACGGCGCACGCAGCACCCAGTGCTGAAGTTGAATCGATCACGCTTACCAACATCCCACTCGGACTCAGGAGCGATCAGCGACCTGAAGCAGGAAACGACAAATTCAAACGTATCTCAGTCGACTATCGACTCAACAGGATTTATTTACTGTCCCTCAGCACCTCAGGGCACCTCGAGGGCTTATCCCAGATATGTCCTCTTCAGGCTCACAAGAATCTCCCAACCAGGGTGGATGCCGCATCGCTGAAATTTTACAGTACACTTGTGACCTTGAGCCAACTAAGAACGGAGCGCCAATTATCCATTGCTTCCCTATTCCTCGTATCTTCAGGATGTGAGCTCTAATACATGGTCGTTAGGCTTCTCGATATTGATGATGTTCGTGCCTGTTCCATTCAGTTGTTCTGGTAGACCGGCTATTGAAATTACAAGAGCCGTAGGGATTGACATGACCACTGGAGAGGTCGAGATATCCTCGGAGTCCAGGTATGCTTTGTCCTCAGTACGGTTTCTTTGTAATGAACTGCGTCTTCGCCGCTTTGTGAAAATCTGCCCAACGCTTACCACCTCATTTCAAGCCAACTCTTAATTAAAGGACGGGCCTGGAGAGATGTCGTTCGATATAACGCAGAAGATTCGACTGAGCATTGAGAAAAACGTAGCAACCTATGGCAACGAGTTGTGAGAAAATAGTGTGGGGTCATGACTAATTTGGTATCACTCGTTGCTGGTAAATTGTTGGTGGGTAGTACTGCCACCGCTGACATGAGAGTAAGTTTTCACTTGAGCTTCGGGCCGTTGCTTTTGGCTTACTTATTCCCAAGATTTACTTAAGACACAAGTCTCATCAGTCTCTTATTCACCAGGCTCCTACTATCAAAATATTCATTTGTCCTGTAAAGCTATAGAAGTACTCTATGATTGACTATTGTATGCCATCAGGCTCTATTCAAAATCAACGCTATTCTTTGATTTTGCCCTCTGTGCTGATCTCGGACCGCACCCAACTCCTGAGTCCTGGGAGCGTTCCAGAATCCATGTCGGCAATCGTTTCGGTTGGCTAACCTGAACCTTGATTGGGCTTTCAGATCCGAGTTTATGGCATTTTGATGAAGCCAGCCTCAGGCTGCCACCCAGTGCCAGTGATACGAGGTGGTATGTCTTCCATAAAAAGACTGTCCGGTGCTTGGTGCTGATAAACATGATCGATGTCAGTTTACATATATAGAGTAGGCAGGGTAAGCTGTCTGTTGCTTTGTTCCAGTGAAGGACGGGAACCTCAACCAAAACAGACTTCTGCTCCGTTGCTTTTACTTCCGGGTGGCAGTGCCGCATCTGATCATCCCGCCAATGTTTGCATCTGTTGAATCTGTGGTGTGATGGCCTGCCGGCTCGTGCCGCCACTTGATGCCGTTCCAACACTCACCGCGACAGCCCGTTCGGCGGTTGACAAAATGAGTAGGCTGCCCTACCTTCCACTGCAGAGAAGAACAAAAGTCATCATTGATTTCGTGTTGCTGAAACTGTCTATGATTTTCAGATCCTGATCCATCAATCTTTGCGCTCTGCGATTCTCGCTAACCTGATCAACCTAAGGTCGCCTCTGTCACAGCCCGCATCCGTAGATCTTTCTCTGAGTTGTCATGTTTTAAATCCCCCTCACAACACCCAACCTGATCTTAACGCTCTATCTCGAGGTAGTGAAGTCAAAAAGCCGTGCTTCTGGCATCCACATTCATTGGTTGCTTCTTTGTTGCTCTCAACTGCACTGCCCAGATATCATCATGGTCACGAACGAGACGCCTTTGGATTACATTAACTCGCTGGACCCATCCGTTAAAAAGGAGCCATTTGACTCACAAATGGATTCAGTGTTTCTTCCCCCCGTGACTTTCCCCTCTTCTCAAACGGTAACGCTTTCGTTACCTTCGACTTCGTGCTGTCGAGCTCCAGCATCTTCCCCAGCCGGTACCAAACGACTACATCCTTACCTTTCGCTGCATCGCGAAATTGGTTCCCGCAAAAGAGAACCTGGTATAATGTCTACCAACGCAGGCTATGGAATTTGGTCCCAGTCTGGTTCGAGAAACGGGAATGGGAGATCGCACCCACCCGTAGGTCGCCGGACTTCGGATGGAGACGATGAGCACAATGCACAAGTTAGTCAGACCTTCATGAATGTACGTTTTTCGATCTTTCTTGAGCTTCTACGAAATTTACATGATAACAATAGGGCTCATACTTCGGTCCTACACAGATGAGGCCACTCTCTTCTGGCTCCAACCAAACGTCAAGCCTGATTGGAGCTATGGGAGAGGCCAACATCTCAGGCCTTCCTGGACAGCCTCCAGACCTCTGGGAACAAACGCTGGTTATGCAATCTGGATATCCAGGTGTCGCTGGCCCTGGCGGGATGACGTATACTAACTCGGCATCTTCCCCGTACAGCAACCGAGGCTCCCCTGAATCGTTGTCGCCTTCTTCACCTGGGTACCCACAAATGTATAACGAGTCCTATCAACTTCCCCGTGGTGTGCCAAGCGGCTCCGCAGGCTATTCGATCGATCCACAGACGTATCATGCCGCGCAAAGCCAGCCTATCTCTGATGATGCGCGCCGCCTTCGTCGCAGAGTGCAAGAACTTGAGGCTGAAAATGCTCTCTTGAGGGGAATGCAAGGCCAGATGGGAAATTTAGGTGGTCTTCCTAGCCCATCTTATGATCCTGCATTCCAGTCGACCTGGAGGAACCGCACGGAAGCCCGGAAGAGAGCGTTCTGCTCACTCAACCGTGCAGGGAACGCCCTTTGCGCTTGGCATGATTCCAGGCGCGAACGTCGCGCTTACCCACCGCGCAACGCTCCGGCTGGATACCTCAACTGCGGCTGTACCTATGAGCAGGCGCTCTTTGAAGAGAGTCTTTCTCGCCATGGCGTTGGGAGTTACCACCCAGGAGAGAGTGTTCGCATGGATCCAGCTTTGCGGAATCCTCTTTTGAAGCTGTTAGAAACACGTTACGGCTATAAAGATGGGGACTTCGACCACAACCCCGCTACCATGACGTGGATAGACGGCCAATCTCCTGCTGACTGGGAGACCAAAGCTCATTCAGGTGCCCAGTTGCGGAGAAGGCAAGAAGATCGCCATTGATATATTCACGTGAGTCACGCTAATGCCCCTAGATGCGGCTTCGTCACCATTTTTTCATTGTGCATTACAAGTCATTTATCTCTCACAAGTCACATACACACACCCTTTGTAGCCCATACTATCACCTTACATTATTCGACTCGGCACTAATCGTTGGTCAAAATTACTTTACATAGCACCACTGACAGTTGTATCCTCCTTTGTAGCCATATCATTCGTTCTCGTCATCGGTCACTACTCCTTCACATAATAGAGTTCTCCATTCTACCTGTATATATACCCGAGTCTACCCACTGTATTATCTTTTCTCCTACTATTCATTATATATTTACTGCTTTTACGGCCTTGCAAGTTGCAAATGTTGACAGCGACGCAAACTTATCAGATAAATAAGTCATAGGCAGTTCTTCCTCTCCGGCTTCGATGTAAGTGTCTTCGTACACAAAATAACTGGGATGATGGAAGCATATTAAAGAGGACACATCAGTTTTTTACAGCTGTGAGAGTATACAGGATCCGTGTGTGGGAGATCCGCATAACCAAGCACCATAAGTATCATCAGTAAGGGATGCCTGGCCTCGAGGTAAACCATTCTGAGAGATTCATCCTGTATAACAGATGAATCGACAAATATTGAATGCTGAACCGCTGAACAAAAGATGGCAGACACCATGGAACTGACTTCTTTGGAACAAAATTCATTTGAGGTGTTGACGCACTACAGACTGCTCAGCACTTGTCACACTTGCCGGCGAAGTCTCAGTCGAGATTTTTACTCACATTCCGAATTCTGATTAGGTGGCACAAATCAGTAGCGTATGTAAAGTAAAAATGGAATGCGAGCTTGAATGAACACCAGCGGAGTATACTTAAACGAAATTATTTGTATCTAAGACGAATAACAAAGTCTGTCAGGGATACGAGAGATGCGATTTCCAGAATAAGAATGATAGCATTGTTGGCAGACTCTTGGATTTAAACGTGAGTGGCGCTGCGGTACTTGCGGCGGGTGTGAGTCTGGCGATGCAGGATATATGCCTTGAGCAGAATATACAACCTGAGAAGAATCTGGCACTCTGGGTGCAAGTCAGCTGGAATCTAAACAAAGTCCAAAGGGATCAAATACCGCGGACTGGAGCGCGCATATTTTAACATGAATCTTAAAGACGGCAGGGAAAAAAGAATAAAGGTGTTCTATGTTTCTTGTCATTAGCAAACTGTGACGATAAAGACAAGGAGGACAAGGCTCACCATGAGAATGGAAACTGCTGTTCGAGTCAAATAGCATACGAAAGTAAAGAGGCTGATGAGAATGCGAACAGAGGGGAGATCAGCTAAATAATCATTAAGAGGAGTATCGACTGTTGCAGCGGTCCGCATTCAGCATTTCACCGTAGGGAGTAAATGTACAACCTTACCGCGAAGAATGGCCCAGATTATTCGAGCAAACCGATTCTTCCACCAGGAGTGTGTATCGGGACCATGAAGGTCAAGTGTTTGATGGATTAAAGCAGCAGTGTTGTTTATCATTTCAAATTCTGTATGCACTGTTGTAGTGAGCTGTGCAACGGCCTCACCTAGACGCAGGGAGGCGATCAAAGTTTCATTTTGGGCGCGATGAAGATATGTAACTTGATCAGCGGATTCTTGGAGCGAGGCTTTTACTTGATAAGCGGCACTCGCCAACTCTCCAAACGACTATGTAGATAACAATTAGCCGCTTCAAAGGATAGTTATCTTGTATGTTTACTCTTCGAAGGTCGACAAGCCCTTGTCCAAGCTCGACCCATCGCCCATGTACATCCCGCTAGTAAATATAACTGGAATGAGAAAAACTGGTGTTTGAAAACAGGATATCATTGGAACTCACGGAGAGTTGAAATAAGGTGTAACTTTCTTCATTCATTTGGGCGAAGTTCAAATGGATCTCCTGTATCAAGACTTCGGCAAGAGAAGCTTCACGGAGCTCAAGTTGTGCAGCGTGCTGGAAAGAAAATAAATCAAACACAAGCAAAATGTGCAAGCGGCCACTGACACTTACACGTTGCGAAAGATAACTTAGAGACTCTTCGACCTAAGATAAGGGTAAAGAGGTGAGCTCAGGCGTGAAATGGTTTCGCGGAATTGACTTGAAAGCTGTGCCGTATTGCAGCTTCCCGCTGACGTTCGAAACTCTCGACAACCAAGTCTCCAACCAGACCCAAGGTCTATTTCAGAAAGATACGGTAAGTGATGAATCTACGAGAAGGCATTTGAGTGTTACGTGGTGTATGGCTTCACTCAAATTCGAGAGCATTTGCCCATATGCAACGTCTAAATCAACACGAACTGTCTGCAGATTTGCTACCGCATATTGCATTTCCTAGATACATATTTAAAACAGCGGTATCATTTCTATTTGAAACGGAACACTTACAGTGAGATGATTTGCCCATATATGCAGATTCTTTTCGGAGGTCTTTTCCTTCGCGTTGAGAAACTCCAAGAGAGCTATTTTCCCCAGCGTCGCATTTTTGTACATCTCTTTGGCAAAATCTGAAGTATGAGGTCCGGTGATAAGACTGGACAGTGTCCACTTCTTAATACCAGTTACAGACCAATGTCATTCCATCGTCGAAACGCAAAGCAAAGTTGTGCTATATGGGGTCGGTTAGTCTGGTATGGCTAATAGGTACAATAAGACATTACTCACGAACATCTCTGAGATAGCCAGAATAACTGGACCAGAATTGGGCACTCCGTGACAATGCGCTGAAATAATATTCTGAATAGCAGTTTCATACAATGCCTTGCTATCCTTACTCGACACATTCTCCTTGGATATCGGGACCCAGTGGTGCCTGATGTCCTGAACTATATTCTGAAGAGAAAGCTGCGCATTCCAACGGAATGGAGTGATGCTTTGCTGTGGCCACTTCGCATAGAGTCATAGAGATAGCAGCTGCTCGCTCAAAGATGAACACGAAACATGTAGTTCAAGATATGATAGTACCTTTGATTCGTTCATGCTCATCGCTCTCTAATTCACCGCAACGAATACGGATGATATTAGCAGCTCTCTTGAAACAGTCCGGTCGGCGGGAATATTTGTCAAGCGAAGCTTGAAATAGGCCATCTCGTCGTTAATGTGAAGGATGATTCAAAAGCTCGTACCACGATCCATTATCAAAGGATATGCCTCTTCCTTAGAAAACAACCAATTTGAATTTACTAGGCTTGTCGCGTGAGTATAAAGAACTATTCATGTGCGGTGGGGATGTCACCAGCATCGTGGACAACAAGGGGTTGAACGTCTTCAGATGAGTCTGTTTGTCTTGACCATGCCAGCGAAAATGCTCGAAAAAGGGGTAGATTTAACATAATTAAAAGAGAGAACAGCATTTATATGTTTCTCGATACAGTGAAGACAGTATGGAGTTTGTTTGAATAAGAAATCTCGAAGACAACAAATACGAAAAGCAAAGAACTGTCGCACCGTGACGCGAACCAGCCGCGTCCAGTTGTGACTCCGTGACGAGCAAGTCACATTCGTGATGAACTTCCAAGTTCCAAAGAGAAACACTTCGGAAACACTACCATGGCTAGCCAGTATCCAGTATTTGCCAAATACGTCTTCCTAGCATGTAAGATTAGACTAAATGCTACTGGGTAGCTTTACGCTCTAACTTGATGCTACAAATTGTCTGCATTGATTATTTATTTCCTTTTCTCCGTCCTACGATACCTTTCCGCAAGGGTATGCCTTGATTCGGTATCGTGCAACCGCACAACTACTTGAAATGTATCGAGTTCCTCTCCGCAGTTTCTCGTCCTCTTCCTAGTCGATAGCCTGCACACCATCGTATGCAGGCAGGCGCCGACAAGCCTCTGCCCAGTCAATAGTGCTGTTGACCAGGTCGGTAACTGTAGAGATCACATCTTCAATAGACCCAATGCGCTGGTCCATAGTATCACGTTCACTATAGAAAGTAAAAAGTAAAAAAAGTGGCTCGAGAGAATAGAGGGATTAGAGGACGACATACCGAAGTGTCATTGTACGGTTTTTAACGGCTAATTGGGAAGTTGCATCATGAGCAAATGCAGTTAAAGGAAAGTGGTAAGAGAGAAATACGACGTACAGGCAAAGTCGAGCGTAATTCCGAACGGCGTGCCAAGCTCGTCATTGCGAGCGTAACGCTTGCCAATTGATGTGTTAGAATCATCAACACGAGAGAAGACACCTGCTCTGCGCAATTTGGAAGCTGTAGGAAGGACGTGGAGATCAGCCAGCCGGAACAATAATAGGGAGCCTAAACCTATATGACCCACAGACTTCCCGGACAAGGGGATCGAATTCTTCTCTAGCACTAAGAGGTACTATAAGAACTTTCGTAGGGGCCACCACGGGAGGTAGTGATAAAACCTGGAGTAAATCTTGGTTAGAAGAATTTTGATGAGGCATGACAACAGGAAACCTACCCCGCGCTCGACATCCTGCTCTCTGCTCCAGTAGCTGTGCTCAAGTAGGGTGTAGAGAATGCGGCCGAGCCCGAAGGAAGGTTCAATGACGTTCGGTGTGTACTCGCGTACTCATGACCAAAACATCAGTAATCTGCTGACTATGAGAGATAGTTGGAGCTCACTTGACTGCTTGAGTGTTTTACGCTCGATGGTCACAAGCTCAGGAGTTAACATGAACTCCTGACCGTCGGAAGATTTTACCACTGCACCCCTGTGGAAACAGGTGATCAACGGGCCGGAAAACGATATATCAATGTCTTACCCTTGAGCCAGCTCCCCTTTGAGCTTAAGAAGTTGGGGCTCGTCCATGGAGTTCACGGTATTTTGCAGCACACCTGCATCTCCCTTGAAGGTCTTGCCAAGGAGTTTCTTGTTCCACTCCGCAACCTCCTTCTCCGTCACGATAGGCTCCTTCAACGCTTCCCGCACGACAAGCGGGTGTCCAGTCTTTGCGGTGTGCACTGAGAGATCGTAAGCTGCACGATCAGCACAGCCAACACACTCCGTCCATCCAGTTGCATTATGAATTTCAGCATCCCAACAGTCGGTGGCATAATGGGCCATCTCGTTGCCCATGTGTTGTCTAAATCGTAATCGCTCTGGGTTGATCCCGATCTTCAGCAAGAACTGGTATATCCGTGCGACAAAGTAGCCCAGAGTTTCATTGGCAATGATGCCCTTCCCGACAGCGTCGCCCACTGAGATCTGAGTAGTCTGCGAGTTGCCAGCCTCCTGGACATGGCGGTCAAGCAGTACCAGGACAACGTCGCGGACTTCGTCGAAGCGCGGGTGCTTCTTATCTTCAGGATCGACGAAGTGCTCGATTTCGGCCATTGTGAACTCGCGTACACGCAAGAGGCCCGCTCGTGGTGAAATTTCATTGCGGAAAGAGCGTCCAATTTGAGCTGACGCGAAGGGTACCCTGCCGTTGTTGAATTCAAGGAGACGAGAAAAGTTGAGGAAGTGGCCCTGAGCAGTCTCTGGACGAAGATAACTGGATGCACGAAAGGTCAATACTATTGGAGTGATGTTAAGGGTGGCATCTTTCTTACCCAGGATGTTGTCCAGTAGGCCCGATACTGCTCTTGAACATAAGATTGAACTGTTGAGGCTCCCCAACCTCATTATCGGTGTCAGGATTCCTAAGATTGTATTTTCTGCACAGTTCACCCAGCTGGGATCCGCCATAATTATCTAGCTGTTCCAAGAAACAGTAAGAGATCTCGTTCTCGAATGAACAACGGTAAGAAGTACGCACCTGAGCTAATACGGACTCATATTCCTTTACCGTCTCATCCGTCAACTTTACTGCAATGTTCTTGCTACCCTTCTTTTTCTTCTTCTTGTCATCGACTACTGGTACAGCAGCAAGTCCGCGAGCTTCCTTATCACCAGCCAAACGAGCCTCAAGAACACCTTTCACGAGATGATCTGCGCGAAGAACGTCACCGGTTTTGGTATCTTTCACCATCCAGTCGGCAAACCTAGCAACGTGCCCAGAAGTTTCAAAGACGGGAGATGGAGTCATGATAGTGGTATCAAGTTCGAGCATGTGCTCTTCGATAATGAAGTGTTTTCTCCATTCTGAAATGATATTGGCTTGAAGAGAGGACCCTGGGGGGCCATAATCGTACAATCCAGCAACACCTGAGAATTTTGGTTAATTTTTTTAGCTGCGATCGCAAACTAAAAGACCGCTCACCTCCGTAGATCTCGAAGGCAGGTGCGTAAAAGAATCTGCGGTTCAGGAGGGCCTCAAAGCGGGCCTTATCGAAAGCATGAGCAACTTTGTTAACTGCAGAAGCCATGTTGGAGGACAAACGGCGATGGAAGGAGCTACGGCGATACGATGGTCTGAGTATGAGATGGAGAGGATACAGCGACATTAATCTGACCCTGCACCTAAAGCGCGTAAAACTCTGCATCACGTGCATTTTGCGGCGCTATTATTGGGTGATTTTTAAATTAGTGCGCACCTGTGACACTGAGTTTAGCTTTCGTTGCAAAGTAATTTGCGTGCGTAAATGTTTCTATGGGTGCATTTTTTCAACAAACCATGAACATCGGGGATTTGTCGAGAAAATCACGGACATGGCAGCAAGTCATGCTTGAGTTATATACAGTATAAACGGAAATATGACCAGTTATCACATCAGCAAATAGTGAAAAGCATGAATATTTCGGATGTAGCCTACAAAACAAGAATCTTAACGCATCCGGAGATTTAAGAAACTCCCTTCTAGATTCTAGTCGTGCATGAATCGTGATGGCCATAAATCCGGTTTGCCTTCATTCACTTGAATAGTTTTGACTGTGTTGTTGATGAAGTCAGAGTACCTGCGTGCAGACTGACCGGGAAGACGACATCCAGTATTTTCCCTACATCGACACTTATTTCAAACCTCCATTCCTCAAAGTATTTCGTTTTTCCCGGATTTCTTCGAGTTTGACTTACACTCGATTGCCATCAACCTTTGTCGGCTGCCAATTTTGGGAGTCGGACACGGTGCCTTGCGATGGTGTCTGTCAAAATTGACGACTTTCAGAAATAATTTTCGTGATGAGGCTTTGTAATTTGTACTCCACATATAGCGAAAGCAATAGCCTAGTATTGCGAGCTCGTTTCCTCAGTGACGCCAAAGGAAGTATGGGAACTGAGATAGAAGCGATTTGAGTGAGTGCTGAACTTCGGCTAGTTGCTCCTTGTAAGAGTTGTGAATCTTGAAAATGAATGCCTCGTTCTAGTGCCTGAGTCGTGGCAGTCACTTGTCAAGCTTCAAACTTTTGGCAAGCTCGAAGCCAGGCCGGTGTCAGGTCGACGGCCAGATTCATACCTACTATTACCATTAGCTACCCGGTCACTAAATGTGCGAGTCATGTGCCGAATATGGCAGTGACGGAAGCACAAGTGCCCAGGTGCCCACCCACGGGCCATCATGTGCTAAGTCCAGTAAATGCAGTGGCAATAGCAAACGATAACTTCAACACCCGATACTCAAGTTCTCATCTAACTAGGTTTTGTGCAGCAAGCTTTGGCTCTGGCTTCACTTACCCTGTGTGCCCCCTAGATGGCTGTACCGACCGTCGTGCCGACTCAAGGGCGCCAGAGCCACACTTCAAATCGAGCGCATTCCCGCCACACTTTTCTTCAGGCTGCCCTGCTCTCTGAGGAGCAAAAGGGATGCGCAGTGCGCAACTCTTCTACAGATTTATCTTCACAAGGTAAAATTAGGCCGAAAACAACGGTAACTTCAAAAAATGGCTTGCATAGTGGGTCAAGCAAATCACTTGGAAAGGTAAGTTCCTAGTTCAAATATACAAAGTCAGTCTTACTGATTACGCCTATAGTCAAGGAATCAAGTTGCTCTAGGCCCTTGCACATCAACATCGGTATCAAAAGACAATGGGCCTATAGACATATTGCAGTCTTCTGCTGTTCCTCAAGCGGTAGGTTGCCTATGACGTTTCTCCTCACATAATCTTATATAGAAATCAGGGCCTAGTGTTAGACGGCAATGAATATACGGATCGTTGGGGGAAGCGCCATATTGTACTTATACCATCTCAAGTTAACTCGTTATTCTGAAGATGAAACTTTGTACTTATTGTACATTGTTCCGTAGGATGAACAGCAAGTGGAAGCGTCGGTTTTGCCTTCGACACTATCTGCTGAAGGAACACCGCGTGAGCAATTCGAAGTGTTTGGGATAGAGGTCTGTCTCAAAACATCCGAATACCAATTCACAATTTGACTGTCTCAAAGGCTTACCCGACGCGCGCGTTGAAAAATGAGATTTGCCATGATTTTGTGTCCATCTACCGCTGGTGTCATCGCGGCTACGACTGTTTTCGCATTCATCCACTCGATAAAGGCTACTATCGGAGACAAATATTCACAGAAAATCATGATTCCATTGGGCACGTCTCCGAAAATGACGCCGAACCGCCTGATACCAAGCCTATTTCTGCTGATTCAGAGAAGCAAGCGGCCTCGACATCCGACATGAATGGTGTTCCGCGTGTTAAACTACCGTTATCGGCGCAGTCTCTGAACAGATTAAATGCCCAGAAGAAAAGTCAAGAGTTGTCGTTCGCTCCTGGCAATAAATCTTCCCATGGAATTAAAGATCCAAAAACAACCGCGGACCACAAAAGACTGTCGGATGCTGCATGGAATTCTCAAACTGGGGTCTGGGACTATCCCCTTGATAGCAGCGCCTGGACGGACCCTGGTAGCTCGTCTGACGATAGTAGCCTTGGATCCTCCGTAAGTGTTATATTTATATAAAAACTATTGCTGATGATAGATAGTAGATTTTCCATACTGTCCGTACGACATCATCCCGCTCATCAGTGGTAGATGACACCCAGGCTCAGACTACGCCAAACGACGAAGTCAGGTACCCTAGACCCCAGTACTCCGAGCTCTGCAGGGATTGGCTCCATGGACGATGCCGTCGTGCATACTGCTCATGGGTGCATGAAGATCGAGCGTACGAAGATGATACTACTCCCACGACAACATCCCAATGTTCAGTGGTGAATGAAGTCCAGACAAAGACTGCACTGAACGGCGATGTCAATTATCCTAGGCCTCAATCCTCGGAACCTTGCAGAGACTGGCTTCATGGACGGTGTTATCGAACAAATTGCTTATGGATGCACGAAGATCGAGAGTATGCGGATCATTCTGCTAACACGGTATCATCCCATTCGCCAGTGGTAGTTGAAGCGGAGACTGACACCGCGCAGAATGACGGAATTAGGTATCCCAGGCCTCGATTCCCGGAATTATGCAGAGATTGGCTTCACGGACGGTGCTGTCGTACATATTGCTCGTGGGTACATGAAGATAGAGAGTATGAAGATGTTGCTGTGCGTTTATATTTCAATCTTCTGTTAATTTCAAGCTAAAAAAACAATCGTATTGGGCAGCCCACAGTTCCACCTACGCAAACTAGGCCCGAAATCTGCAGAAGTTGGCTGCAAGGGCATTGTTCTCGTATAAATTGCTGGTTCGCGCATGATAACCGAGATGCTACAGTATGTTCCAATCACTAGTATGTTTTCGTGAAGCTAAGCTGGAGAATGTGTAGCGAGTTACTACTACCCTGTCGTTTGTCTCTGAGCAAGCTTCGGAACAAGATCTACGAGCCCCGCAGTCTAGCCTTGGATTTGTTCAAACTCAGCGACCTTCTGCACCTGCACCCCGGAAGCCAACAGAGTCGCTTTGGACCACCGTTCATGACCACATCAAGTTGAACCTTGGTGCTGGCTTCGAAGTTCGGAGTGTGACAACTGGTTTCGAGACGTCTTGGATTTCTCTCGGTAATGTTCCTTCTTGGGTGACAGAAGAGCAAATCACTGGATTAGTGCAAACTTATGGAGGAGCTGTCGATGTGCGTCTGCCTGCCAGGGCGGAAGCATCCACCTTGACTGTGAATGTACACCTGCCAACCGCTGAAGGCGCCTCCAAAGCATGCGCTGTGCTTAACGGTATGAAGGCTTTCGATACTAAGATTACCTGTCGCCTATCTGTCAACAATTCTACCAGAGCAAAAGCTCTTCTTCACGACACCACTGTTCGTATACAATGGGAGGCACCTGGGAAAGTCGGTTACGGTGGCTACCCAAATCTCGAGTGTGCTAATGACGCAATCGCAGCCACAAATATTCCTTACGGTGACAACTACGTGAAGGCGAACATTCATTCAGGATTGCCTGTGGTCAGCGCAGTCACGGTTCGTTTCCAGGGCTTACCTTTGGATGCAGACGTGGTGGGGATGAGCCGGTTTGCAGAACCGGAAGATATTATGTGGGAGCGGCCTAAATATACGTCTCTCGAGCGCGCCATCAACGGCGTGAAACGGTTCCTCGAAGATGATCGCGCTCAGCTTTTGCAGCTCGATGTCAGCCCCCCTCCATACCGAGATGGTATGATTCGTGCCTTTGCCCACTTTGCATCACCAGTGGATGCGGAGGCAGCGTGCAAACACCTCCATGGAAGAAAGCCGACCTTCACCGGCCTCACAAGGATTGCCGCTCGTCACGTCAAATCCATTTCTTATGCGATCAATAGTGAGACATATGCCAAGCTTTCTTCTGATATCAATGAGCTTTCTCGGAATGTTTGGCGAGATTGGAGGGGGCGGACCTCGGTTTCAATACCGACCCGAACTTCAGCTACGTATGTAAATATCAAATTATGTGGGGAGGATGTTAAGGAATTGGCGCGGCTGAAGTTGGAGTTCGAGAAAATTCTGGCAGGAGAGGTCGTTCGAGACAATGGGAAAGTTTCTTGGGACGATTTCTTTGGCCGGCCTGCTGGATCTGCATTCCTACAGGATCTCGAGCGAACGCACGCTTCTGTCAGGATAGAAAGGAACATCTCTAGGCGGACACTTCGACTCTTTGGTCCGTCCAGTCAGCGGGTTGTTGTACGGCAGAAAATACTCGACAAACTCTCACAGCTAGGGAATCAACGAGTCCATGTTATACTACTTGACCGTCGTTTCATTGGCTCTTTCCTGAGCACGGACCTTGCAAAGCTGCAGGAGGATCTCGGCCCTGAAAATGTCATTCTGAATTCCTGGCGATGGTCTCTGGATATTCGTGGCGATGACCTAGCATACAAGTCTGCTCTGGGGGTTGTCAACGCAGCCCGCCAACGACATCGAGGCGAACGCCTAGCAATAGGTGCCGTGTGTCCAGTATGTCTCGACGCGGTATCATTGCCCGTTTCGCTGGCCTGTGGGCATTCGTGGTGCCGATTGTGTCTAGAGGGCTACCTCCGCGCGGCGATCGACCAGATGTTTTTCCCTTTAACGTGCTTGGGAAATGATGCGCAGTGTGCAGAGAAAATTCCGTTGGAAATAGCTCGTTCAATCCTCCCAGTGCATGACTTTGACGCTGTCATGAATGCCGCGTTCTCGGCGCATGTCCACACTCATCCGGATGAGTTTCATTTCTGCCCGTCTCCTGATTGTCCGCAGGTCTATCGCAGTGCATCCCAAGGGACTGTATTGCAGTGCCCGTCTTGTCTCATTCGGATTTGTCCCAGTTGTCAATCGGAGGCACACGATGGCTTGGCCTGCATCGAGGCGGACGGAGGTGAGGCTTTGTTCAAGGAGTGGGCTAAGTCCCACAATGTCAAAAACTGTCCGGGGTGTAATATTGCCATTGAACGAGTGGAGGGCTGTAACCATGTGACATGCACCCAGTGCCAGACGCATGTGTGCTGGGTGTGCATGGAGACATTCCCTAGAGGTGATGGGATTTATGGACATATGCGAAAGGTCCATGGAGGTTTTGGGATAGGAGTCATAGAATAATATCTTTTCCTTCTCTGAGTTTCTCCATGGCCGTAAGTTCTCATTGTCTAAACGATTGATGGCAGTGACGAAGTCTGCAAGTGCCGAGCTATGCAGACTTCGTCACTGCCTTCGACCTTTTAAACTGGGAGTTGCTTGCTTTGAGATTATCTATTTCATTTTGGTGCACTCGCCTGGTGGTGGTAGATCAAAAATGCTGTTCAATATCGTATCATTGAATGCATGATGCGATATTGAATGGTTGCGTTTGGTCTTCTATTTCTCGGAGAACTGCACAGATATTCTTATACAACTTTTTCACTTATTATCATCTAGCTTCCTTCTCAGCGTCTCCTCGGAACATGCATCTGTACAATACCATGCATGTATTATTACCACTATGTATTAGTCTTATGTTACCCTGTAGTGTAAGGAACGCATTGGTTCGGTACTTGTAACAATTATGAAATGCAGTGTCATTTGCAAAGTAATTTATTACATTCTGAAGGTTGGTTGATGGTTGTACATGCACTGGTGATTTCCAGTTGCACTGTCACAGAAAATACTAGCAGGAACGCAGTAGTGAGACTGATATGATTCATGGTAATGAGCGCATGTAGATGAATTCTAATGCAGAAGGGACTAGACTCCAGGAAGTATAAGGAAGGCGATCATCGTATATATTGTACAAACTGTCGATATAAAGTATTAACAATTGGCGTTCAGGAAATGGAGAAAGTAAAAGCTTACAGTCGCATAAGGCCGCACGGGCGGCTTCCCATGTCGCGGAAGACTATCTGGGAGCTCAATTCTTTCCTCGATGAACTCTGCGAACGCGCCAGCCTGGTCCTGGTATCCTTCGCGTTCCTTTGGATATGACTTGAGCTCGTGAGGATAGGCCCTGTCGGGGGGCGCATAAACAATGTAACCGTCCGCAGTAAGGTGGTCCCCACGGCGGTTCCAGAAGCCCTGTCGAATGTTGGGGCCCTGGGGGGCAGGGCGAGAAGCCGGGTAGAGAGACTCACGAGGGGGAGCAGGAAGGCGGTTGGCGGAAGTGGATGCAGATGAAGAACTGCGAGGGTATGTGGATTCGTGGAAGAGTGGCATAGGAGGGTCGCCCGAATGAGATATGACACGCGGAGGCTGGAACCTTTCGCTGCTTGGACTAGAGATGTGCCCGTAGGAATTGGTACGGGGCCGGTCGCGGGCGTTAGGGAGATCGCGCCTGGAAGGGGAGGGCGTCGTATCATCGCCTGAGTAACTGTATGGACTGTTGTTGTTGGAGGTAACGGGAGAAGGATTCTGGGAGGATGGACGGGAGGAGGAGCGGGAAGGGGGATTGGGAGATGGATGGGGTGACGACCCAGGCCGTGCCACGGGTGACGGACTGATGGTTGGGTAGGAGCCATTTCGAAGCAGGGAAGGATTCGGTGTCGAGCTGGCATATATGTTGGCACGGTAGTGCTCTCTTGACTCAGGGATGGTACCGAGAGGTGCTTGCCCATTGTGCCCAATGGTAGGGGCGGAGCCATGACGATCGATAGGGCGGGTGCTCGGCCTGGGCGTCTTATCCGCCATGATTAGAGGGCTAAGGACGCTGGCGGGCTCATCAGAGAAGGTGGAGACGCCACTCAAGGAGATGTTCGAGGAAGACGAAGAAGACATCGACCCATGCAGGCTGGATCCATCGGTGGAAAGATGTCCCATCTGAGAGGTCACGGAGTCCATTGAGCTATTGCGCGACGTGCTGGTGCCAGAATCGTAGGAATTGCGTGAACCGGTGCGATTTGGACTGGAATAATGCCCTGGTGTGCGGATGATTCCTGGCGTAAAGGTTGGTTTGAGCTCAAGCTTAGAGGTATATGCTTCCATTGGCTGCGATGGTTGCTGCTGCTGAGGTTGAAGCTGTTGCTGGCCATTATAGTAGGCAAGTCCTCCTGAAGCAGGATAATCGTCGGGAGGATCGGTAGATCGTCGATACTTCTTTGGTCTGCCGAGCGGTGGTCCGTTGAAGGGAACGATATCGATGCTACTACGGGAGGCATGGGAGGAATCTGTTGAGGATTGACGAGAGCTTCCACCTTCACGAGCGCCATTGTTGTAAATCTGCTGCTGCGGTTCAGAAGCTTGGCGAGTCTGTGATTGGGCGCGATTATGACTATGGCTGCCATTAGCATTGTCGTTTGACTGTGAGCTGTCCTCATCAAGCTCGAGGGGAGCCCATATCCAGGGCGTAGATTTCACATCCTCTTCGCTGGGTTTCGGTAGAGCGCCCTGCTTTTCGAGCTCTTCACTGTGAACGTTAACAGTTAGCGGGTATAAAGCGTCGACTAGAGAAAGAGACGCACGCAGGTATCATGTTCCAGAGGCCTAAAGGGTTATCTAATAACTTATTTGCAAGATATTCGGCGCTGGGGGGCTTGTGTGGCCGTTTGAACGGATTGAAGGCTCCTTGTTGTTGTTGTTGCTGCTGCTGCTGCTGGCCTTGGGCAGTCTGTGCATATCTGTGCCACGAGGCGCCTGGAATCCAGGGGGCATACTGTGTTGGACGAGCCATCTGAGGGTTGTAGGCTGGATTCTGCTGCCATATGCCGGCCTGCCATTGCTGAGGATTGATGTTGACACCGGGAGGCAGGGGTGGGGCCCCAGAGAAGGGAGGCGCAACATTAGGGAAACCAACGGGGGGTCGGACAGGCGGAACAAATTGTTGGCCTTGTTGGTGGGAGGAGAAGGACATGGCTGGGTATCAAGGTATAGATGGGGTACTGATGAGAGGGGAGGACGAGGGAATGGTTACTTTATAGTACGGAAGTTGTGCAGATTACGCACTTGGAAGCAGCAGTCCGACGTGAACAGTGCCTTGACTCGCACAAGGTTTGCACAGAAGAGCGTGGCGCAATGCGCGTTCCGGGTCAAGAAAGCGTATATAGACGCTTTAGACCGTTGTGGGCTTAATTATTATTGTTGAGCGATCGCCAGTGATAATAGAACGTTGGCAAGCGTACGCGTTATAGAGACCGTGGTGGACCAGCCTGGGTATCTGAGAGAGGCAGAGCGAGGGGATCAAGCGAGACTCTGGAGAGTCGAACGTTGAAGGGTGCTATATAATGGTACTATAGTGCATAGTAGAAGCGAAGTCAAAGCAAAATAGCAAGTGACTGGCGAGGTGCAGCACAGCATTCATCATCGTGATCGAACGCTCCCAACACACACAAAGTCGTGCACTGTCCTCCTACCGCCATCTTCTCTTTTCTATCGGCCTTTAGAAGAATGCGCCGCATTGAACGGCGGGAAACCAGCGCTGAAAACGTCTTCGACTCCGACCCCGACCCCGACCCCGACAAATGGCAAGGCGAAAGCTATGCCTACCTCCAAGCTTCTTCGAAGCAAATTATCTCAAAACTTACAAATAATCATCGAGTGTCTTCGTTCTTCTCAATAGGATTCACCTCTACTTCATGGTTCGATAGATTGTGCAAGGTCTTGCCACTGTATTCTTCGGTGTCGAGTATTGATTTCGATGCACTACACATTCGACGAGCGAGCTGCACTGAATAGTCCACAGGTTCACAGAAAACATATCCAAGCTTGGATCAGTCTTCAAAGCTTCATGCCTCATATCTACTGCGAAACGTTCTGCGATCATCCTGGATCCACTTGCTCAAATTTTACACACTGATTTCTATGCCATGAAAGTGTCAGCAAGTCGTGGCGATGGACCGCCGTACTGTACGGAAGCCCTGGCAGAGCTGGATGCAGACTATATGGACGTTGGGTAAACCTTTTGGACATAGTAATATTTCTTGGGCAGTCCACAAGCCCGACAGGTGTTCTCAGAGACCTGGATACTGACAAGGCTAGGAACATAACATTTATACAGAATATGGAAGCTATTGAGTTTGCAAGGAGCTCTTTATGAAATTCTGTGATGTAATGCAAGGCTTCAGTCGGGCATCTATGCAAAGCACTTTCAACTTCTCTGGCGGAATATCTTATTTGATCTGATGTACTCCATGGATTAGCAGCAAGTTCGTGTAATTCGCTGACGGCGCTTTCCCTGGCCCATCTGTTACTACTTCGCTCTTTCGATAGGGCCTTCATGAATGCCTCCTCGAATGATGTGCTAAGATATCTCTGGTCAAGTATAATTCGCTCAAAAACATTAATCACCTGACCGACACAGGCCTCAAGTATATTTCTCTCTAAGACAACTCTTGCCGATGCCTCTTGCCCCAACATCGCCGGTTGATCTTGGTTCACTTATTACCAGATCAATTTAAGCACATCCGACAATATCAGCTTTGGAGGTTTTGAAGGACCCTGCGATGCCTTCCATTGAAAGCATCACCCGAAGTAGGGATGCTTGGTGCGACGCGATTGTGCAGAGCTTTCAGGAGTTGTGAAGCGCAATCTATGAATATTCTACTATTGGTAACAACTGGTTCACTGCCATAATTCTATCCATTGAATACGAAGGCCATTGAGTGAAACTGGCAACCTGGTAGTGTACGATCATGAAGCGAGACACGGAGGACGCGTTGTTTGGCGTGTGTTGACCAATTACGGTCACGTGGTGTTGAAGTGAACATTGTTCAGAATCAGGGCCCCACAGACAGGTTGAATTGGTTGCAACACTTCGCTACAACCTTGTTCTGATCTTTTTACAGCAACGACAACATGGAGAACAACTCTCCGCTGCACGACTCCGGCCCAAGAATCGACCTCACATCTGTCCGCAAGAACAAGCAGCGCTCTCGCATGTCAACCGCCTCCCCAATGGCGACTGACAGAATATATAACATGGACTCTCTCCACGTCGACCCCGCCAGGCTCCAACTCATCAGCCCACCCCCCGAGGAGACACTCAGGCGCATCTCTGTAAGTCGCTACACTCAATACATGATATCGCGTTTCTAATAACATGCAGCGCTCGGGGCCGTTCACCCCGTCGTTGGGCGACCCCAACTCTACCTCCAACCCAAAGCGCAAGCGCTCTCAACAAGTGGTGGCATCTCCTGTATCCTCACAGCCGCCCTTGTCGCCCACATCTGCAGAGCAGCACCAGCCAATAGAAGCCACTCCAAACCCCAAACCGCGTAAGCAGCTCAAGCAACACGCTCGAACCCAGTCCATCGACTCTCCCACGCGCCCCTCTCGCACCACCGCTCCCACTGCCACCACCCCCGTCACGGCCAAGCGCGTCCTTTTCCAGTCTCCACACGTTGCCAACCCGGATGCAGACTTCATTCCCCCCGTCCCTTCCTCGACCGCCTTGTCCGCAAGCCCTTCTCGTAGACTCACACTCTCTGCCCGTTCTCGCAGGAGTGTGACCCCCATTCCGCCCTACGAGCCGCCCAAAGATGTCTTCACTCCCCCAAGGGAAGTGTTTGTGACTCCGACTATATCCAAGTCGTCCAAGAGGAAAATGGCAAGCGCAAGCAGGAGCACGAAAGGCACATCAGCGAAGGGAAAGGGGCTTAAAATCAATACTAAGGTGCTGCGTCTCAATTCTGTTAAGCTGGAGATGCCAGACATCGATTTGTCTGCCCCCATGCCGCCTCCAAGTCCTACAGATGATCCTCTCTTGCTCAGTGGGCCACCAGAGCCGACATCCACGCCTATCAGGCCGAAGAGGGTCGAGATTGCTGTCAGTACTCAGGAAGACAACTTGCCCCCGTCGTCTCCACCCGCCGAAGATGATATTGCGGAGGCAGAGATGTTTGACTGGCAGAGACACACCGAACCTGAGGGCTCAACCGATTTTAGTATGATAGACATCGATCCTGCCAATGCGGATATTACGCCCCTCCCTCTGTTCGACCTCAACAATCTACCGGTCAGCTCAAATGGAGGGTGGAGCGACAGCGATGATGACGAAGATGGTCTGGTTGAGGGTGAAGGAGAGTATACCGGGCGTTGGCGGATGATGAAAGTGAGGACGAAGGCGGATCCACCGAGTAGTGCCACTAGAGGACGGATGGAGGAGTGGGGAAGGCCGATTAGCCCGTTCCCGAGGAAAGTTGAGAGGCTATCATTGGTGGGCGAGGATCAACAAGGCGAGAAAGAGGAGCAAGAGGAGCACATTGATGAGGAGGAAATAGAGGAAGAGGAGGTTAGGCGGATGAGCGTTGAACCTGAAGACAGGGTTGAATCGGAGGAGGAAGAAGTTAGGAGGATGAGTATCGAACCTCATGAGGGCCGTGATAGCCGTGCACAGGAAGACGAATCGCCCAAGCTTGTTGCTTCCAGTTCTGTCATCCACACCATATTGGATGGCAGCCTTCAAGCCGACAACGTGTTGGATTTCCCTCGGCGTGCTGTTGACGCTGGTGATGACGTTGCCGACGAGGAAGATGATGAAGAGCGTGAAGTCCGCGAGATGTCCGTCGAGCACGAGGAAGATGATACATCTTCTGCCTCTGCCAACCACTCTCAGGCGCCGTTCGGCGCTCCTCCTGCCCCTGTTCATTCTGTTCAACAGGTTTCGCCCTCGGCGACCAGTTCTCCCGTCTCAGCTCTTTCCCCTCTATCCTCGGAGCATCAGACAGCTTCCAATCATTTTGCATTCCCAGGCAAGGCCGGTCCTTCCTATCCCGTGGCTCATGTTCCTTCCCCCGCATTTGACGACGCGTCGACGTCACATGATCCCGTTCAGCACCATGCGGAGACACCCGTACCTCATTCTTATTCCTACCGCTCTCAGAATTCGCCTAGGATTTACAACAATGTTTTCGCTGACGAGGACACTTCCATGCGCGATGCCAATGCCGTAGAGGCAAATGCTACCAATGATGAGGAGGACGACGGAAGCAGTGATGGAGAGGAGGCTGGTGTCGTGAAGATTATCAGCGCAGACCCGCGAGCGGCTGCGAGGGCTGCTGCTATACTGAAACAGGTATTTTTTTTTTTGCTCTGCATCTATTCAGATACTAACATTGATACCTAGCATGATTATGATTGCTTTACCAAAATAGTGATGAAGCGGCGGCATGCTGAAGCTAAGAGGCGGCGAGACTCTCACTCTGCTGTCGATGACCTCGTGAAGGGATCGCGGAGAAGGAACTTATCTAGTGCTGGCGTCGGGAAAGAAGAACATGGGATGAAGAGAAGACGCTCGACGCTTGGCATGGGCGTCATAGGCGAGCAGGTATTTATTCCAGGTAGCCCTGTGATCACTCTTCCAGAGCTGCTGAAGGAGGCTGAGGCAGAGGTTATCAGCACCAGCCCTGGCGTTGCCAAAACTTCTGGTCTATGGGCGCGCCAGAGTGGGGAAGGGAGCAGGGATCCGTTCAAGACACCATTGCCCGAGAGGTATCGAGTGCAAAGGATCTCATCTGGACTCAAGACGCAGGTTGAGAGCCCCGAGCAGGAGGATATTACTGTAAAGGAATGGACAAAAGAGGACTGGAAGCAGCTCGATGCATGCTTCACCGATGAGAGACTGGAGGTCGGCCAGCGTCTTGGACTGACATATGCGGATGAGCTCGCCTCCGTCGATCTAGTTCATGTGGAAGATGTTGTGGAGCGGTTTGTGCAAATGAAGGGAGGCGATCAAGTCATTGTTGAATGCGGGGAGAATTGGACAAAGTATGTATCATCCTTCCCATCTGTCTACAATATCGGTCCTGATATGTCCACCTGCTAGGGATAACCTACTGCAACGTGTTCGAGCTCTGCAGAATAAACAACGCTCTGGTATCGTCGCACCGCCTACGACGCCGTACACGCCCCAGACGGTTAACGCTGCCTTGGGAGGTAATCGTCGAGTGCCTTCTATGGACGTGCCCGACTTCACTCCTCTTGGACGGCGAGCTCTCCCTCCGAGAAAACCGCGACCTATATTACCACCTCCAGTTGTACATGGCGCGCCGTTCGAACAGGAACAACCGAAGAAATTGCACGCATCATTACTAGCTCCTAGGTATTCTCATCTTCTAGAGGAAGCAATTGCTATCAGCCAAGATATTCCGCACACTGTGGATACATCATCTTCGACGAATGCGGAAGACTCTCATGTCTCTGTAGAGATTGCATCCGATGCACCTATCACTCCCTCTCGCCAATTCGACAAGGAGTTTTCGAATCCTACGGCAGAGTCACAAGTAACAACCATAGGCAAACGTGTCAAGGGATTTTTATTCTCTTATCTTCCAACACTGTCCAAGACAACCTCCAATAAGGCAGAGTTACCACGTCGACCTGGCCTTCCGCTGCCACCACCCGATGTACTGGAGAAACCTCGTGGCCCTATCATGACTCCTGTTCGTCCTCCGGTCCTCAAGGCTAAGCATCCAAAGGAATTGGTTCATCTCCATCCTGCACCCCAGCCGCCAAAGGTATCCATGATACCGCGTGCCGTCAAACCTCGCCGACTGGTAGAACTCCATCCCGCTCCCCCACCAATCTCCGAGCCTGTACCGATCTCAAGACCACGAAGAAGTAGCGGTGGTAGTGTCAAAGATTTAGTGCAAAGTTTTGAGGAGTTACAAGGACGTTCGGCCAGTGAGAAAGAGGTCAGAAAGATGGGATTGAATAGGGTGCGAAGCCTAGGCGAATTGAAGCGAAGAGAGGATAGTAGACCTACGTGGAAGCCATGATAGCAAAATGTGTTGTAGTTATTTACGTAGGACATGTAATAAATTGGATAAATCGGCAGTATCCTATATTTCAAGTCCAGAACGTTACTGTATGGAAACGTGAGACCGCTGCATCAACATGAAAGCTAGAACAATTCTTCCTCCTCTGCCTTCCAATTCTTTGCCATATCCCAATATCCGCGCAACCGCTCCCCCAGCACTTCCTTCGCATCTCGATCCGTCGGGCAGCTCCTCGCCTTAAATGAATTAAACGAACGGTCCCGCAGCATACCCTCCCAGACAAGGTAGCACTTGTTGTCCTCCAGGGAGCGGCCTTCCTCGGTCTCCCGCGCCTTGCCTTTCACCTTCACCGTATTGCCCTCCACTTCATCCTCGACGTCAGAATCGGGGTTCTCGAGCTCCACCTCCTCCGCGCCCCGCGGTCGCGCTGCTTCCGTCCATGCGATTCGGTTAAGCATAAGTCGCTTGTAGTTCTTCATGAACTTGGCTGCGCCCTCGACATATACCATGTTGAACTGCGGGTTGAAGATGCACATACCCGTGAGGTTAAGTTGCTCAGCGTTTTTGCGCACTTTAAATTGGTGGGCGGGGTCGCTGAGTATTTTGACCCTGGTTAACAGAAAAATGGTTCGTCAGTTGCGTGATAGAGGAGCAGAAAATAAAACACGAACTTATAGACTGCACCGTATATACCTTTCTTTTCTTCCTCCACCTTCTTCGTCTCAATCTTCTCTCGTCTTTGCTCATCCGTCAACTTGCGTTCCGCATTCATCTTCTCATGCGTATGCTTTCGGATGGCGACTTCTCTTCTCACCCGCGCTTCTACCCTGGTAGGATCTTGGACGGCATCGGATGTGAGAACCTTCATCAAATTCGATAGGCGCACTTGACACAAATTACATCAGTCTATCATTCATGTGTATAATTAGGACCGTTTGCGTACCTTTCGGTGGATCGGGAGGTAACAATCCCATTCGAATGCGATCTCTCTTATCCTGTAGCGCCTCCTTTCTACGAAGCTTTCGCATCTTCTTTTGCTCCTATAGTTACCAGGATAAATCAGTAAAAGCAGTATTGAAATGACATAAGAGTGATTTACCTTTTTAGTGAGCATCATAGGCTTCAAGGCAACCTTATTCTTGTCACCCGGAGCCGGAATTGGGATCGGGTGCTGAATGTACAGCGTCACCGGGGAATCTGCAGTCTTGATGTTCAAGTTTTCCATTCCAAAAGAGTCGATATCATCGTAGTTCTTATTCGGGAGAAGGGCAGAATCCCACCATTCCGCTCCTGGAGGGGGCGCACGCTAGGAAAAGTATGTCAGCAAAGCGAAGATCTCAAGATGAATAGATGAGCACATGCCTTGATACTCTTCTCCACTCCCATATCACCGTCCATGCCTGCCTTCCGCGCGGTCTCTGCTATCCGCTCCTTGAGTGCTTCCAGTTTCTGGTCCTGGCGCATCTGCTCTGCTTGCGCAATATAACGCCCCTTCGGGTTAAACCTGAAGGAGCGACCAATCCGCTCCCGTGGTGCACCTTCGAAGCCAGTACCAGAGTCTTTGGAAGAGCTGGCGGCGGCGGCCGCGTAGGGATTGGATGAGGGGCTGGGGGTAGGGAGGACGGGTGGCGCAGGAGGCGGGGTGGGGATGTTGCGTGTATTTGCCTATGGAATGCGTTCAGTTATTCCTTATCTGAGTAGGAAGGGACGGAGCATAGAGTACCTTGATAGACGCGAACTTAGGCTGCATGGGCTTGTACCTATCCTTCTTGGATTGTGGTGCAGGGACAGTCTGGTCGAGCAGCAAGGGGTGTGCAGCCATTTTAAGTCCAGCACCTTGCTGCGTCTGCTCTACCGGGGCGCCTTTCTTCTTCCCGAGCTGGGGCATCGACTGCATGGCGAAATAAGTAAGTCTACAATTCTTCAAAAGAGGGGACAGAAATTCACATACCATGTAAGGGTTGTCCTTCACCGCAAGTTTACTTTGTGCCTCGGCGACACGCCGCCTCGCTTCAGCAACGCGGCGCGCTAGGTCATCTGTAACGAGTGGCGTGCTGGGTGCTGGTGAGCCAGTAGCTGGTGTCGGTCCGCTTGATATGACGGGAGAGGGCGTGGCAACGACTTTGGCGGGAAGAGAAGGAGGAGGCCGCTTAGCAACTACAGGGACGGGGACTGCGATCCCCGTTGTAGGTTTCGTAGCACTAGCACTCCCGGGAACGTTATTCCTCATGGCTGCTAGCTTGGCGGCAATTTCTGCACGCTTTTGTGCTATGAGGTCGGCTCCGGATAACTGAGAAGAAATACATAGAGAAGGATCGAATTTCGTTGGAGAAGGTAGAATAAGGTGGACGGACTGCTTACTCTAGAAGATGCTAAGGCAGCACCATTACTCGTTGAATTCTAGGGTGGGAAGAGGTTATAGAAATATGTCAGAAACGAGTTGGAAAGCGGCTAATTCACCTTTGTGGGTGACAGAGAAATGCAAAGGGGATGTACTCACATCGCTAGGAAGAGGATAGCCGACGAAATTAGCATTATTTCTGAGATGAATGTAGGCAGGAGCACGCTGACCTTTTAAGCTTCTTGTGGCTTGCTGGGTCAGTAGCGCCTTCCAAGGCGCGTTTCCTGTCGCTCATTGTTGGGAATTGATACTATGGGCTATATGATAAAAGAAAGAAAGAAAGGCGATGAGGGTATGGGTGAGAGTGCCGTGGGTGCTACAGAGCGTCGCCTCCAACCAATGAGCCCGTCACACCAGACAAGTCACGACCAACACGCTTACATAACCTAGCCTATGTTTTCTCTCTCCTCACTGTCGCGGCGGGTGCTCAGCAGCCTTCCCGGGCGCTCCCCCCTCGCCGCCGCCGCGCCCGCGACCCAGCACCATGCCCCCACCGCTCTGTTCCCACTCAGTCTGTTCATACGGGGTCGTGCACAGCTCGCGCCCCGCCAGATGAAGAACATCCGCAGGCACAAAGGTCGTGTCCCAATCCCGACTGGAGGCTCGACGAAGGGGACGACCCTCGCTTATGGAGAGTGGGGGATACGGATTAAGGGGAATGGGGCGCGTCTCAGTGCAAAGCAACTTACAACAGCGGAGGAGGTCATTAAGAAAAAGCTGAAAGTGTTGAAGGGCAGCAAAGTGTATTTGAGGGTCTTTCCGGATATTCCGGTTTGTATCAAGGTAGGTCGTCGCATGTTACTCCTTCTATGTCCTATTATTCTGATCAATACGTGCTAGGGTAACGAAACGCGTATGGGTAAAGGAAAAGGAACTTTTGAGTACTGGGCTACTCGGTCAGTGTACTTCGTCACTACGCTTCCGCCAATTTCGTTCACACTCTGGGGCAGTGCACCCATAGGCCGTGTTATCTTCGAAATTGGAGGTGTTCCTATTCGCGAGGAACTTGCGCGAGACAGTATGCCCCTCGCTTTCCTTGCATTTCAAAATAATCCATTAATCCGACCAATAGTCCTCCGTCAAGCCGCGGCCAAACTTCCTACAAAAATGGAATTTATCAGTCGTTCCACTCCACCAAGACTAGGCAACATGCTCATTCACTCACCATCGCCCATACACTTGGATCCGACCGCCATTTCCGCAGATACATCGATTGAGACTTCCACATTCCAACCAAGCACTTGAAATCGTTCGGATGTTTGCTTCCGTACGTTCTAAAGTTACTCCGATGGCATGTTCACACTCGGAATAGATATTTTAAAATTCACGTCATACAGTTACTGGGCTCGATTCAGCCGTTGCATTACTTAGTCCTTGCTCCTGACTCCTGAAGCTAAAGGCTAGTACTAAATAGATCCAGAGCTTCAAGCTGCGCAAAGCTACCACTATTAGGAGCACTCAAAGTTGAATGTCCTGCAGTCGCATGTGGCAGCTGCAACTCATGAGGGCATTATGAAATATTTCCATTGCTCAGAAAGGGCTCTTGTGCCTCTATAATTGAAGCCTGTGCCTAACTTACCGGCATTTGCCAATCAGCTCATTGATATTTATAACGATCCGGACTTTTCCCGCTTGCGACGGGCGCCGTCGCATGTCACTTTTATTATTATTTTAAATTCTCTATACAGTGTAGTGCCGGTCCTTGAGACAACACATTGTATTTACAGAAATTATAGATATTTAGCTTCTTTTTGGTCAAAAAAATTATATAGATGGGATGCAGACCATCTTGAAATGTTTCTGATGTAAGAATTTAAACAAGATGTGGGCTGAAGGAGGAGATATCGCACAAAATGCTGAAGGAGCTCATATGTCACAATTCCCGGTCCTTGAGACATGTGTGACAAGCTGCTTTAGGAAGCCTGGGACACCAGGACAGCTAATCTGGGAAGTGCGTCAACACCGCGATTTCTCATAAAACTGCACTTCGGACCAAGCTCTTTGGCCTCTAAGCACACCTCTCCTGCTTCTCTTAAAGCTATTCATTGGCGTGTGAGCTTGCTTTCTTCTTGACAAGATCAGATTGCGGTTTGTAGACCAACTTTGGAGGGAAAGTATCAGATCAACTCCGTGTCGCACGCATCGACATAGCTCATCACACAATCTGTCACACTCTGTTGATGGTCAAAACATATCACCTGTGTCATTCACTCAATCCTGGTCTGATCTCTTCCATTCTGGATTCATTCTGTAGGGAATGTACTTAGGTATTGATTACAATTGTCCTCATGTAAAAATTCTGTCCTGTTTTTGAGCAATCTTGGAATCAAAAGTTCTGATAGATCAAAATAGTAATATTTTAACACTATTTCAGCCTCTAGACAGGAAGTGCTTTCTCATTCCTTCCATGCTTTTGATATATTGTAGACACCATATATATGCATCTTTGTACAAAATTGTAGACATACAGGACAAATACTGACATCACTACATTGATTTGTCTCAAGGACAGGGCATGTCTCAAGGACCAGCACTACACTGTATTTACATGCAACAAGTATACTAAGATAGATATTGCTCTGATGTGGTACCTGTTTACATAAGCAAAAAGTGATGATCTCACCTGCCCATCTCTGCTTCCACCTCACAGATATTCCACAATCAGAGATCAGAGATGTGTAGCTGGTAGTGATGCCAAAGTTTGGTCCAGAACCAAAGTTCAAACCTGAACTCCTCAGAACCAGACCAAAGTTCAGTCCAAGGTTCAGCACTTTTGCTGAACCAAATGTGAAGTTCAGTCCAACATTCACTCAGGTATCAGTTCTGCTAAACCAATTTGAATGTGGTCTGAACCAGACCTGGGAGCCACTGGGCTGCAGACTTCCATCAATGTCAATAATACATTTTATGTTATAAAATAACCATGATGGCCATTCTGTTCCTCACTGACTCTAAATAATTCAATCTTCATCCTCTTCTTGCTCCTCTTGAATGCAAAAAGTCACTCTGATCTCTGAATTTTATGTTTTAGCCTCCATGTAGTCTATATCATGCAAGTTCCACACTTTTCTTCATCTTTTAATTGTCTTGACAGTGTCATTCTTTTTAATATCCTATGCTTTCAAGCATGGCTCATGATTACCTTGCTATTCAGGGATCACCAACACCTTCAGAACATGCCTTTTAAGTGGTGGGACTACTGACATGGCCAAGTGCAATTGTTTATCTGTTGAAGCATTTGAAGCCTTGCAATTACTCAAGAGTGCTCATCAAAATGACCATGTTGGAGTGGCTACAGAGGCAGAGAAGCACATTATTACACTCCCAGATATATTCAAAACCAACAATGATGTAGAGATGAGTGGTGCTTGGAAGGAAAAAGGCAGCAAGACTGAGTTTTTGGACATGCTGGACTGATTTATCATTCTTGACTATCTCTTGTCCATTATTTCTCAATTTTATCAGTTCAGTTCAAGTTCAGACCCTCTGTGAACCTGAACCAAATGCTATTGAACCTGAACCAAGGGTCCAGTTCAAAGTTCAGCCAATTCTCTGAACCAAATGTGAAGTTCAACTCTCAGTTCTCAAAATTTATGCTTGAACCAGACTGAACCAAACTTTGGCATCACTAGCAGCTAGTATGTATATCTACAGTTCCCAGGTTTTACAATCAAAAAATATTTGGGTATTGTCAAGTAGTAGTGGTCACAATATTTTTTTTTTTTTGAATCTCTACAGTCATTCACTGGTCAATGAGGCACCCAAATATAGATTGGCTTCAAAGGCTTCAGTGTTAGGGATATAGTAATTTTTAACTGAGAGACCTAAGTAAATACATGTGAGAGTATATAATATTTAATTAAAATATCAGATCTCAAATGTTGAAAGGTATATTGCCCCTTATCAGTGCAATGAACAAAGTTCAGTACAATCCCAGTCAATGAGGCAGATGTCACAGCTACCTAATTGAGACATTCAGGCTTAGTCACTATCACTGCTCTCACTATTGTCTGTCCTGTTGACATTGCCTGATTCATGTCCCTTGTCTTCATCCACCTTCATCTCCTCATCTCCTTCACTTTCCTCCTTGACATCAGCAACCTTTGGTCTTGGAATTGCCTTTTCCATGGCTGGTAGTTTTGGCTTGTTCCATCTGGCTTTCTGTCAGTCACATTTCACCCTGTTCCTCTCAACCTCCCAGCCTCTCACACCTTCTTGTGCCATGAGATTGTCTTTCTCCTTTCTTTCTATTTGTACCTTGAGTGCATCTGATTTCATGTGATTGACCATCATTTTTATTGAGGAGAGGATAATTAGCCCCTGCATTTCCTTGACAGCTTGTGATATTGTTACATCCACAGTATTTCCCAACAGCTTCTGACACTTTCTGACACTGTGATATGATTCCCCATCATGCTTCTGACTTTTTCTGTCTATTTCCATTCATCATCAATCTCTGAACTATTGTTTTATTATCTAATGCTCACAATACAATTACTGTTTCCAAGTATGTTTTTGCTCAGCTACACTTCCACTCTCATTTCTGTTACTTTTATTATGTGTCAAGGACTTCTATTATTCCTTGTATCCATAGTATTTCTACTTCTGCTTTTATTATTACAATTAGCAATATTTGTATTTAAGTAGCTCTATTCTGTACCATAGTCTCTAATCTGAATATTGACTAAGATCATCTCTAGTCCTCTGACTAAGTTACTACTGATACACCCTAGGCAAATCTACACCTAAATACTAAGGGAAAACCTCATGTCAACATCTAAATTATGATATTAGTGAAAATAACTAGCTACAACAGGATAGAGTACAATAATGAAGTCCTAAGTACTGGAAAAAACAGGCTAGTTAGAATGAGGGAAAATACAGAGCACAGCAACACTGAATATAGCACCAGCATCTGGAACTGGATGGAACTGATACAGCTAAACCATGACTGGGAGAGGCTATAGCACAGCCAAACCAAGGCAACAGTGATGCTTTGTTTGGCTTCAGATGTGAGCCCTAACAATCACACACAAAGAGAGAAAAGGAAACATAGTGGAACCTTGCATGGAATAAGACTGTACAAATAACCACAGATGGGCAGAACATAAAATAATAATAAATGAAATATACAAATCTATACTAGCTAAGTAGGAGACCCTACTAGGTGTGGATGGAAGATAAGTAAGAGAACACAGAGGGACAAGATATTTATATATGTAGCTAGGTTCTGAAAAAGAGAGCAAAATAAAAGAGAAAGGTGCTGGCAGGACACCATTCTGGAGAATAAATATGGATAAACATTCAGTTTCTAGTGAGAGATATCTGAAATACAAGCAAACCAAGAACCAAGACATGGAATCAGCTAAAAATAGCTATCTAGGATGAGATAAAAGCTTGAGGATGAGGGATGAGAAAGGAAACAGGGATTTCACCCCTGTTCTCTCACAATGCAATCTGCAGTGATGAGCTCATCTGCTCCTGCAATGCTAAGCCAGAGATATGAGCAGATTCCAGTTCAGTTTCAAAGTTAGACATGCTAGCTAGAGTTAGCAACTTGAGAGTGAAAACCACCACATACTCTAAGCTAATAGAGTGATGAACTGAGTATTATACAACAAAGCCAAAGACTAAGTCCTAGAGTTGTGTTAGTGATTTAAGAAGTCTAAGGGACAGGAAGACCATCCCTTTTGGCTTAATTAGTAAAAAGTGCAATTTCAGGAAAAAGGAAGACCATCTCCTGGAATCTTCATCCAAAGACAGAAGAAAGACCACTGTGCTTTGGGAATTAAAGAGGGAAAGGAAGACCATCCCTATCTAGTTTTAGAGAGACCATTAGCATCTACAAGGGAAGGAAGACCACCCTTGCAGATTTAAGAGATTTATATTTGAAAGGAGACCTATCTACACTTAGAATGAAGTGACCTTGCAAGCTCTAGAGACAGGAAGACCATCTCAAAGAGTTATAGCTAGATAAGTGAAAAGGAAGACCATTCACTGTACCTAGCTAGCATAATGTCAGACATCATTTTATCTTACCTTGTGCATTTTGTATTGCATTTTTGAATACAATCTCATTTCAGACTAGCCCCCAACAAACTTAAGAGGTAGTGACCAGTCTGTAGGGCAGCAAAATGGTTTTATTGTCATTCTACACTACAGACCACAGCATCTTTTCACTACTAAGTCTTTCTGATTTACATCTGACCTTCTGAACCCCTTCCAACTTCCCATCTAGTTAACTATGTTGACTAGTCTTATCTTGCTCTTGGCACTAGACTTGGACTCTAGTCATCAATATCTTGTTTACCTCTGACATGCTTCTGACACTGGTAGCTATCTTCTGATGTGTGGATCATTTACTAAGTTAGGACCCATGAGAACTGGAAGGATGCAGCACATAAGCTGAAGCCAACAGTTCTTACCTTTAGTATTACAGTCAGAAACCCTTCCAATGTTTACTTCCAACATTTTCTGATGTAGCACTATTGTAACCTATGATCTCTAGTCCCTATTTATCTTTTGGAACAAAACTTGACAGTATATTTGGATTCCAACTTCTGAGTTCTCATCTATGGTTCACACAACTACTATTGCAACTCCTTGTACCACTACTGCACACACTCAATCTCATCAAAATATGACTTCTGCAACTCACTTTGAAACTTGCTCTGTCTCTGCTACTTGTGCTACCCTCACTTTGCCTCTGACAGCCTCTAGGTCTAACAATGATGTGCAACTTCACATGTGCCTTCTGCCTAGGCTAGTCAGACCTTACCCTCTGGCAATGGCAGAAATGATCCTCTACCAGGTGATGATGAAATTCCTACCAACAGCAACAACAACAACCAGGGAGGCCCAGGTGGTGACCCTGATGATCCTGATAGTCCTGACTATAATGGTGGGATGAATATCCCTCTTCTGATGAAGCAACTGACCAGGATCCAAATCTGGCTCAAGTGCTAGGACAACTCTCTAGGTCTATTCATCAGAAGGATGCTACCAAATCTGACAAGTCCAAGGCTAAGGAACCTGACACTTATGATGGTTCTGACCCAAAGAAACTATCTCCTTTTCTTTTGCAGTGCATGATTTACTTCCACAATAACCAGCACTATTATTCTGACAATTCTGCTAAGATCAACTTTGCCTTGTCCTATCTTTGAGAAACAGCTCTTGATTGGTTTGAGCCCAACATTATTTCCAACAGTCTTACCAACAGCTAGTTAGACTTTGTTATGGAGCTCAAGCACAACTTTGGCACTATCAATCCAGCAGGAGATGCAGAAGAAGATCTTGACAATCTCTGCATGCATGATAACTGGTGTATTTTTAAATATAATGTTGAATTCAACCACCTCACTATTAAGACTTCTTGAGATGCTGGGGCTTTCTGACACTGCTATTATAAAGGCCTACCTGACCACATTAAGGACATTATGTCTCAGACCAGAAAACCTGAGTTGCTTATTGATATGAAATTTGCTGCTCAAACTATTGACACCTGCCACTGAGAGTGCCAGCACAAGAAATCCTGTGCTGAAAACACCTCCACCAAGTTGGAAAAGACTTCTGACAAGAGTAAGAAATCTTCCAGTAATGACAAAATCAGCAGGCCAATATTTCTAAATCCTCAAACAATTCAAATAACAATAACAGCAATAATAAGAATTCTAACAACAACTCCTTGAATACAACTTCTTCAAAATCCATGCCAAAAAAGCCAGACCTTTCTGACAAGCTCAGTAAAGATGGAAAGTTGACCTCTTAGGAGTGCCAATGCTGTTTTGATAATAATCTCTGCATGTGCTGTGGAGGTTCTGGACATATGGCTAAGAATTGTAACAAAGCTGCTGCTTCTGCCACTAAGGCTAAGGCCTGTGCAGCAACCACTTCTGACAAGAGTAAGGATAGCCCTTCCTGGCTCTAAGAGCTCAGAAAAATAGAGAGCAGTCCTCAGGTCTCCACACAGGCTGAGGACTGTGTTGAACTCAACTGTGCAAATATGGAGTTTAGACTCAACATGTCTGCCTTGTTTCTCTGCTCATTTCCAACTCTACTGCTCCTTTTCTGACACTTGTGGACTCTGGCTCAACTCATTGCTTCATCAATACTTCATTTGCATATCTACATGGACTCACTACTACCACTATTCCTCTGATTGAACTGAAACTCTTTGATGGCTCCTCAAACACTTACCTTACCAAGGTAGTTGTTCTTTCTGTCTATTTTCTGACTGGTAAATGCATGACTTTAACTTGTTATATTACTCTGCTTGAATTTTTGTGCTCTCTAGTTCTTGGATGTAACTGGCTCTCCCACTACAATTTGTTGATTGACTGGGAATTGAGTAGTTTCACTTTCTGTTCTTCTTTGCACAAGATTGCTTTGTCTTCATTGACATCCACTTGAATAGCTTCTGCCACTCAGCAACCAACTGCACCAGTTTCTGACACTGCACTGCAGTCTCTGCCAATCTCTTTCATTAATGCTGCCTCTTTTTTGCATACTAGTAATTTGTCTGGATTGCAAACTTTTTGCCTACAGCTTTCTGTCCCTACAGTTTCAGAACTTTCCACTTCTGCTATAGAAGCACCAGTTGACCTCTCTAAGGTCTCAAATAAATACCATAAGTTTGCTGATGTATTCAGCAAGACACATGCTGATACACTTGCTCCACAGCACCCTTATGACTTGAAGATTAACCTTGAGGATGGCACCATGCCTCTGCTAGGTACAGTCTATTCCCCTTTGCAATCAGAATTAAAGT
>JASFDF010000164.1:0-42218 GCA_036937115.1 Nidularia sp. FH-822889
TATCTGATTTTTATATTATATATTTATTAATACAAGCCTTAGACCCGTGCCTAACGCCCGCGAAGCGTTAGGAGCGGAGCAACTTTCGCGCGGGCTTTCGGCACGGGTCACGGCTTGTAAGTACTAATAGCGCCACCGCGACACGACGTCGATCCTCGGCGGTGGCTGTGTCACGTAACTTTATAAAACTTCTAAAAATAGATTCAATGGTTTCGGGTTATACTAACACTCCTTTTCACAAAAATACCACACTGCTCAGCAGCACTAAGGAACTGAAACTTTTTAAATCAGATCAAGTTTTTTTATGATGTAAAGGGCAAATTTTAACAGAAAGTAAACTGTAGAATGGCCACCCAGCTAGTCGCCGTCATAATCAACATGAAACTCGCCAGAGACATACTAAAATTTTGACTAATCTCCTGCAATCATCGACCGCCGAGCTGCTGCGCGACAATCTCCTTTTTTCCATAACAAATAGAACATTACCTTGATTAGAAGCTCTTGCCAGCCTGCGTGGTGAGCCTTCCGACCAAGCAGGAGATACTCTCCATTATGTGCGCTGTCATGAATTGTATACGGAGAACGCGAACTCTCAGGATAGCTGTATTATCGGGCATCATCTACCAGATGGCCCAGAGAAAAAGAGTCTAACTGATGATGGAGGGGATGTGGTAATACTGACGAAAGAGTTCCACTCCACGGAATGCGACGACGTAGAGTACTACAATGCATCGACGAAGTAAAGAAATCGGGAGGTTATAACATGCAAAGAGGCCAGATGTTTAGAGCGCGAAGATCCTTGCTTTACCCCAACATATCTAGACCCCGAGCCAGGTGTACCAATATACATTTATCCGTGAGCTTTATATAATGTGTGTATCTTCCTATCAAAATAACAAGCCAACTTCAGATTGAAAGAGGAATCCCGCATCGGATAGTGCGCCTCGCCGTGAATGCCTCACATTCACTGAATCACGGAGAGTGGAACGACAATGTTCACGAGCGGAATTATCATAGACAATGGACCAATGTCGTTTTTTCTTAATTTATTGTAGAGCCTCGCAGGTACGATTCGGCAGTAGAACGCAGTAATAATTCAGGAGTACTAGTCAGGAGTACAGCTAGTCTCGGGAATACCTGCACATCAATGGCGACCAAACCAAATGCGTTTTAGCGGAATACAAAAGTAATTGTGAATTAAAGGGTACGAAGAGAGAAAGGACTTAACGAGGATGGAAGGTTGCTTCGAATCCGCAGCTGAAGTGGCGCAATTCCGACACCCAGTACTCTTGTTATTTCGTGAAAGTTGAGCTTGAGGGGCCAGGGGGTAAGTCAGCATGTTCTTGGCGATGTCGCCATAAATGTTCCTAGCATTCAGCATGTATATCTAATAAGAGCTGGCGTCGGCCTCTCCAGTGGGGCTATAGTATATCCATTTTATTTTGAGACTGAGAGGAAAAGTCCTAATCCGCACCATTTCCACAGTGATTTTTATTCGCATCCATCTTTGTGATACGCCACTGTGGTCAACCGTTGAGAGTTGTCATGTGACCGAACATGGAGAGTGCTCGGAATCCGCAACGGAAGAACCACGTTCCTGCAGCGTGTGCCAGGCCGAAGTAAGGGCTTTGATCGAGACGATGCTAGGACAATGAAGTTGTTTTTCCACTTCCTGTCTAGAGCATGGATCCGAGTTTTACAAGATCTTGGTTCAGATGCTAAGGTTCGCGCCATGGATATGGCTCTGTGAATGAGAGGAATCACCCTAAACTGTAGACACTTGAAAGGCTGCAGCAATGTGCACTCCGGTGGAATGCGCAAGTTTTTCCCACTACGTGAGAATTCTCATGCTCACCGTTGCGGAGTCGGACATTCAATCAGTATGGGCCGAAGGCCCGAAGTATTTGCGCTCTCGAGTCTCTGAGTCCCTTGGTCAATCGGATTCGACTTGATTTCAACCACTTCCTCTCCCAGGCTCTTTTAACACCATGGCCCAACCAAAGCCGTATTACCCTTGCTCCAAGTGTGCTCCAACTTCATCAATGGATGCGTCACTCTTACAGCATTTGGGCTTTCACCGGGTGCGCGGCCGGATTCATTCTAAGCACCGACTTCACAACTTCCACTCTATCCCATGCGTCCGATAGAGGAAGAAGTCGACTAATAAGGCTCTTTCCCTTTACCTGCCCGCATTTTGTCTTGGCATTTGTGTCAAATTCATCCCCAACATAGAAGTTGCAAGTGCCTTGAAGCTTGCAGCATTCAACTTCTGCGGTGCATTCAACACTGTAGCCCACGCTCTTGAGAATATGCTCACGATCCGGCCACATTCTCGGTATCGGTAATACATACTGCATTGCGAAAAGGAAAGTTCGTACATGCTACCGTGGTCTCGTTCATGCCGGTCTTGCGTTCTGTGTTGCGACCCCTTCATCCTCCAGTGACATCTGAATCTCATATCAATCTGGGAGTTCGCGACATTCGTAAGTTGTTGCCTGGTGCGTGACCTTCATCTCAATTTTTGGCCCGTCCGGCGAGCTTCTTTTATTTTAGGCATGTTTAGCGTAAGGCCCGAAGTGACTTCCGGAGTCGTTGATTGTTCCACGCTTCTTAAGCTCTCGAACATAGCCACCGGCAGGCATCTAAGAACTTAGAACAAGCTTCTTCTTTCCTTAAATCTTCGCCCTGCAGGTCCTAATTCTAACTACATGGCGACGGCGGTTTCGTAATGAAGGAATTTGTTCGACAGAGCGAGGGAGAGCATGTCTTCTAAAAGTGAGTTTTGCCTTGGCTTTTGTCCCTGGCTCCTTGCCAACCTATTCTTTTTTACTGGAAGTAGCCTTGGCGTGTGCATCCCATCCATGCCCGACTCGCCTGATGGCGTGCAAGCTATATCAGCTATATCATGGGAAACAAACATATCGAAGAACTCCTTCAAAGGATGGAATTTCCCAATCCGCAGTCTCCGCAGCTCTCCTGTGATTGGGCACTCATGTATCCCATCGTGTCTCGGGTGCTCGTCATCAGTGCACTAGTCGCGCACATCTCTGTCGTGTGCCGGTGAACTTGGAGTACTTGATCTATGCGCAGTTAGCATACTCTCCCTCATCGGGAGTTGTCGGTGGGTTCAACTCGCTTACTTGTCTACCGTCACTTTCTGAGAATTTTTTGCTTCCCATAGACACTGTGATCTGATACGATGTCTTGGAAATTCTATCTAAAGCGCCTTTTGTGTGCGCCGTGCAATTTCCGGAGTCGCTTGGGCTACTTATAGGATCGGCTGCTGTTACTTCTGCAAGATTTTACTAAACATTCTTGGCAAGCTATTTCGGTCCTATTGCTGCGCGAAAATATGGATTCTTTTCTCCTAATGCCAAGATTCTTGGGTTAGTCTTGACGTGAGTGAACTGTATTCTCCTACATTGCTAATAATAAGGCATACAGTTTCTCAGATGTATAAAGGGTGAGGTGTTCTAGGAACAAATTCTCCAGTCCTCAACTCAGTTGAATCTACTCGAACAAAGTCGCCTCAATTACCTATTCAATCATCTTTTCTCCAGCCTAAAACCACCAACAATATTCCAAGATGCAATTTAACAAGAGCTTCGTAGCTTTCGTTATCGCTGCAGTTCTTTCTTCTGCAGTCGCTATTCCGGTAAGTAACAAACAAGTATATCATTTTATGAAGTCGAATCTGATAACGTTCGATATAGGTTAACACTCGTGCTACTGACGTCTCTACTGCCGGGGATATCTTCCTTGCTCGAGAATCAATCAAGTTCGCTCCTCGCCGCCATGGGGACTCCGGCGAGAGGAACCGCGGCCGCTCCATTGAAGCCCGCAGACATGGTGATTCCCGCGAGAGAGGCTCTTCTCATGCAGCTATCGTTCCTCGCCGCCACGGTGACTCTGGAGAGAGGAACCGCGGCCGTTCCATCGAGGCGCGCAGGCACGGAGACTCTCGCGAGCGAGGTTCTTCTCATGCAGCTCTTGTCCCTCGTCGACACGGTGACTCGAGGAACCGTGGCTCTTCTCACGCAGCTGTGGTTCCCCGCCGCCACGGTGACTCTGGTGAAAGGAACCGCGGACGTTCCATTGAGGCTCGCAGGCACGGAGACTCTCGCGAGCGGGGCTCCTCTCATGCAGCTATTGTTCCCCGCCGACATGGCGATTCGAGGAACCGTGGCTCCTCTCATGCAGCTCTTGTCCCCCGCCGACATGGTGATTCGAGGAACCGTGGCTCCTCTCATGCAGCTCTTGCCCCCCGCCGACATGGCGATTCGAGGAACCGTGGCTCTTCTCACGTAGCCGTGGCTCCCCGCCGCCACGGTGACTCCGGCGAGAGGAACCGTGGACGTTCCATTGAGGCCCGCAGGCATGGGGACTCTCGCGAGCGGGGCTCCTCTCATGCAGCTCTTGTTCCTCGCCGACATGGCGATTCCAGGAATCGTGGCTCTTCTCACGTAGCCGTGGCTCCCCGCCGACACGGCGATTCCGGTGAGAGGAACCGTGGACGTTCCATTGAGGCTCGCAGGCACGGAGACTCTCGCGAGAGGGGCTCCTCTCATGCAGCTCTTGTCCCCCGCCGACATGGCGATTCGAGGAATCGTGGCTCTTCTCACGCAGCCGTGGTTCCCCGCCGACATGGCGACTCTGGCGAGAGGAACCGTGGACGTTCCATTGAGGCTCGCAGGCATGGAGACTCTCGTGAGCGAGGCTCCTCTCATGCAGCTCTTGTTCCCCGCCGACATGGCGATTCGAGGAACCGTGGCTCTTCTCACGTAGCTGTGGCTCCCCGCCGACACGGCGACTCCGGCGAGAGGAACCGCGGACGCTCCATCGAGGCGCGCAGGCACGGAGACTCTCGTGAACGTGCCCTTGTTCCCCGCCGACACGGCGACTCGAGGAACCGCGGCTCTTCTCATGTGGCTGTAGCTCCCCGCCGACACGGCGACTCCGGCGAGAGGAACCGCGGACGCTCCATTGAGGCGCGCAGGCACGGAGACTCTCGTGAACGTGCCCTTGTTCCCCGCCGACATGGCGACTCGAGGAACCGCGGCTCTTCTCATGTAGCTGTAGCTCCCCGCCGACATGGCGACTCTGGTGAGAGGAACCGCGGACGCTCCATTGAGGCACGCAGGCACGGAGACTCTCGTGAACGTGCGCTCGTTCCCCGCCGACACGGCGATTCGAGGAACCGTGGCTCTTCTCATGTAGCTGTAGCTCCTCGCCGACATGGCGACTCTGGCGAGAGGAACCGTGGACGCTCCATCGAGGCGCGCAGGCACGGAGACTCTCGTGAACGTGCGCTCGTTCCCCGCCGACACGGCGACTCGAGGAACCGTGGCTCTTCTCATGCAGCTGTAGCTCCTCGCCGACATGGCGACTCCGGCGAGAGGAACCGCGGACGCTCCATCGAGGCACGTAGGCACGGAGATTCTCGTGAACGTGCCCTCGTCCCCCGCCGCCACGGTGACTCTGGTGAGAGGAACCGTGGACGCTCTATCGAGGTACGTCGGCACGGGGACTCCCGTGAGCGGGGAACTTCTCGCTCAGCCTAAGGAGATTTGCTTCTGCTCCGGCATCAACTAGGATATTGCAAAATTGGCATGGTCTGCATTCCCATCGGCAAGTGGGAGCCCCTCGTCTCCTTCTCATCTTATTATCAGTGTACAAATAGCGGATTGATTTCTTCAGTCTCTGCCTATCTCGCGGCCCGCTTCTCGTATCAAAACGCATATCTTTGTATCATCTGTAGTCTTGCTCCCTGTACGTTGTATCCTGTACTGTAAAAAATTGTTATGCAAGCAATCTTTTAGACGATATCGGTGGCCACTGAGTTGGCTGCTTTAAGGCAACCCATATCAATAAGCCCTTCCTTGGCTTATACCGATAGGTCATAGCGATACAGTTGAAGTGTTTCTGAATTGATAACGAAATGTGATTAGCACAAGTGCATAAACAAGTAGTCTCATTTTGAATGCTGAATCAAATTTGTGGCTGAATGTGCCGTTGGAGTACGCACCAACGCCACCAAGTTTGGCACTATTTACTTTAGAGGCTCTAACCACGGGCGCGTTGCTGAAGCGCCGTGACTCCACTTAATACAGCACTCCCAACTTGCCTTTGTCTTACCAGGGGCTCTCTTTCGTGTTTTTTGCTTTGAAAAATGGCAAAAAACGCGTCAAACAAGTCATCTAGCCTATTGGACACGCTAGATAGCTCACTTCTGTCATACAGCGCAGAACCGAGCTCGTCGACTCACCAAACGTCTTTCAAGCAAAACACTTCTCAGCCGCCCAACACAGCTGACTATTTCCACGGGTCAAGTTCCCAATCTCAGAAGAAGAGGGCCCTTGATGCTGCTAGAGCTGCACAGAGGATCTCCTTAAACCCTGCTACAGGTGTGCCTTACTTTGACCTTGTCAACAGAATGAGAATCTTACAAGTTTGCTAGGAAGTGATACTGACTTCCTGTCAAGCTCTCTTTCTAAGACTCCTCGCCCTTCCACTGGAGGTGCTGGCGGATTTTCCCTCCATTACGACGAAGAAACACCTCTCCGAGCAATCGACATGGGTGGACCAGATCAAGAGCAGAAGTAAGATAAAACGTTTCTATTCGAATGAGAATTATACTCATTACGGCAATATGACTCTTCTAGGTTGGCGGAGTTTGTAACGCGGTCGATTGACAATCTTAGCCATGGAATTACGGTTAAAGACGCGATGACGAAACTAGGGTTGAACAAGTGAGTGTCGTCTTCTAAGGAATCCTGTCTGCATTTGTCTATCACTGCTGAATTACCCAGTCAAAAAGATTTATTGCCAGGTCTTGAAGTTCGACTACTTAGTCATCAAGCTATTGGCGTTGCATGGTGTGTTCTATTCCCCTGGTTGTGCGTAATTATATCCTCAGTGTTCACAGGATGTTGGAGAAAGAAAAGAGCATCGACAAGGGAGGGATTTTGGCGTAAGCTTAGCTTTGTTTATGGTATAGCCACTCTCTGACAATCTATGCAGAGATGACATGGGTCTTGGTATGTCTAGCCTACGAGATCATCGTATGCATCAGTAATAGTTACTGACTACGGGCTTACAGGTAAGACTGTTCAGATGATTGCCACCATGGCCATGAATATGCCTGACCTTGATGATGACTGCAAAACAACGCTAATTGTTGTTCCTGCCGCTCTTCTTCAGCAAGTGAGTCCCTGCTGTAGCTACCCTTTCAGCTTGTTAACTTTGATGCATAATAGTGGAAAGACGAAATTGACACTAAGACCAACGGTGTTTTCACCGTTCATATTCATCATGGACGTGATAAACTAAAGGCATGCACATGTACTCATAACGCCTGTTTTACAGATCTGCTTACAAGAACAATGCCATGCAGAAAATCTCCGAAGTGAAAAGCAAAGATGTGAGTCACCCTAATTATTTGCATTTCAGGGTGAACACTGAACACATTTTTATAGGTCATCATCACCTCCTATCAGACCCTCTGCCAAGATTTCGGCATTCCTAGGGATGTCGAGACCGCAGACGAGCCGGAGTGGCTCGCTGAACATGGGTATAGTTGTTCTCTTTATGCCTGCATAAAACTTATCTGATATGTAATACAAAGTGGACCCTTCGCGCGTATGAAATTCTATCGCGTCATTGCAGATGAAGCTCAGTTCATCCGCAACAGGCGCGTAGTATTCGCCACTATCGATTGGTGGTGGTGAGTGATAGTACTGACGTGCCTTCGGCAGGTCCACCCGTGCAAGCATAAGCATTGCGCACATCCGGGCGAAATACCGCTGGATGTTGACCGGAACACCGGTTACTAATACATTGTAAGTGACCATTCCTTTCTCACTTAACCCTCCATTACTTACTCTTTCGGATTAGGGCCGACATTTACGGGTTGCTTCGTTTCGGCAGGTTTAGGCCTTGGAACGACTGGAACGACTTCAATGAACACGTGGTGCGTAATGGTGCCTTGAATATCATACTTTCGGCGTCTCAAGGTCATTTATCTGGACTTAGGCTAGAGTGCAAACTGAGGACGCCCCACTTGCAGGTAAATACTATTTGACCCGCGTGGACGTGCATATACTGACATCGAGTACAGGATCTCGTGCTCAGGCCATCTTGAGGCCTATCTTACTTCGACGAACGAAAGATTCGACATTGGAAGGAGAGCCGATTCTGCAGCTTCCTCCCAAGGAGATTGAGTTGGTAATCCTTCAGTTCTCTCCAGAGGAGCGCGACGTACGTACATTCATTACCTGCCATTGTTGGCGGAATGGCTAATTAAGAACTCCTAGTTGTATGACTCCTTCGAGAAGCGAACTAAGATCCGGCTGAACAGATTCATCAGGGAGCGGACACTTGTCAAGAAGTAGGTGCCAGTTACTTGCGCTATCGGTACACTCTGACCCTTGGTTGTCAATAGTCATGCCGCTGTTCTTGTATGAATTTCGTCTTGCTGGCACCCTCGATCGATATTGACTTTTTCGTGCCATAGGTCATGATTTTGCGTCTTCGACAGCTGTGCTGTCATCCAAATCTCATCCTGGTGCGTTCTGATGCTATGTTTCCCATGCTAGAATCTGACAAGTACACAAGTCATTAACGGATGAATTTGAAGACCCAACCTTGCTGGTAGGAAGTGAAGGCGACAAGGAACTAGGACGTGCTAGGAAGGCCATGGGCGCATCTTGGGTAGCCGAAGTATGTTTAATATCTCTTATTCACATAAGAATTTAATCTCATGGGTGTCTGCGTAGGTCAAGCGTAGGTTTTTGCTTCGCGCAGCAGCAACAGAATTACTGGACTTCTCGGATGAAAGTGATGCTCCTGAGTCCACCTGTCCCGTCTGTAAAGATAGTAAGTCTACGACCAATGAATATCACAGCACTGCTAATTCAAATTTAGTGCTCATTAGTGATAATGGACGTGTCTTGTCCTGCGGGCACGAAATGTGCTTTGGTATGCTTGCCATGTTTGCTGCAATTATTGTTTACTGAAATGACTGTAGATTGCACGCTTGACTTGAGCAACTCGCCTATTGCCCACAACGGAATCTTGTATGCTGCACTGATTTTGAGATTTATGGTAGTGAATAGCTAATTCCTCTTCGTCTAGTGGATATGGAAACGAGAAAGAGAACGCGGCTGCTGAAAAGGAATACGAAATGGCTGCTGCGAAAGGGTACCGCCCATGTATGCGTCATCCCTTCTCTGCCGTTGACGCTATTGATGTCCTGCCGTAGGCCCGACTTGCAAGAAGATGGTCGACCTCAGGAATGACAAGACATTTAAATCGGCCGCATTCGAGCCTTCAGACGAAGAACTCAGCAATCACGCGCGTACTAAACGCTCGAAGAAAGGGAAAGGCAGATGGGGGGACCAACATGTTGTTAAGAAGCGCTCCCTGTCACCACCTAATTCTTTCGACGATCTTGTGTTGGACGATTCGGATGATGACTTGCCTGATATTGCACACATGCATGACGAGCGCCCTAAAAAGCGCTGGAAGAAGAGTCACAATAGCTCCGACGAAAGCGTAAGTTTTATGGACTTAGTTGCTGAACAAACGGCTAACTAAGTACATTCCACACAGAATGATGAAGGTGTTGATATCGCTATGGACGATGTCAAGGCTCCGCTTAAGTTCAAGAAGAAGAAAGCTGCAACATCGGACAGTGATTCTGATATTGAGGTGCTTGACGATTCACAAATTACCCCCGAAGGCAAGGGGAAAGGCAAAGGCAAAGCTTCAGTAAACCAAGGTGGTCCTTCTGACGCTGTTATTGCGACTTGGAGGAAGGGAGATGATGACCTGGAGCCCAGTTCAAAGATGGTAGCTCTTATTGACTACCTGAAGGAATGGGAGAATACAGGAGAAAAAACTATATGCTACTCGCAATGTAAGTGTGGCCACTCACAGCTAGCCCACTGGAAGATTGCTGAACAAGATGCCGGCAGGGACCTCGATGCTTGATTTGATCGAAATTTTGTTCTCTCGCCATGGTATCCGGACTCTAAGGTTCGACGGAAAGATGGACAGGGCCAGTAGAGATGCGACGCTTGCCGCATTCAAGCAGGCTGGTGGACCCAAGGTCATTCTCATCAGGTAATTACACCAAGACCCCTAGGTTACATGAGACTCATCCCCTTTCTCTCAGTACGAAGTGCGGTAGTGTTGGGTAGGTGTCAACTCTTTCAAATGCTCTCTGCGTTTGTTTATGATGAGACGTTAAGCCTGAATTTGGTTGTCGCAAATCGTATCATCAAGTGCGTGCTCGATGTTTGGTATGCCTCGTGTTACATTGCTGATGCAGCTCGCTTGCTTGCAGTATGGATCTCTCCTGGAATTACGCCGCAGAGTCGCAGGCATATGACAGGTCGGGAACCTCCTTTGCTATGTGGGTCATATATTCAAATTCATTCTTTTCGTTGTTAGATGCCATCGCATTGGTCAAGACAAGACCGTCTACGTAAAGCGCCTCATCGTAGAGAATACGATTGAAGAACGGTCTGTCGAATCTCCGCTAGAGAATTGTGCTTTACTCACTGCTTTGCTCTTTAGTATGTTGAAGTTGCAAGACGTGAAAACTGGTGAGCGGGTCTTCTGAATACTCAATATTCCACACAAAAGCTGATGTCATCTTGTAACCAGGTCTTGCCGAAGCAGCCTTGGGTGAAGGTACTGGTGCTAAGCTTCATAAGCTGAGCGTGAAAGATATCAAATATGTTCGTGGTTTCTGTGGTAATGTAATCGATATTAGTGCTTATCTTAACTACGCAGTTGTTCGGTATGGTGCCGCCTGCAAATAACGCAAATCCTCATGGACGAGAAGAGGATGATTAAATATACACTTCTCCCATCGGAGAGGAAGAGCATTGATGCATGCAAATATACGTGTCTACAATGTTGCAGGGCTGGATATTGTAATGATCTACCGTATACCCATATAACCTCTACTGTACAACTGTAAAATATATACAACTTTTCGTTCAATTTATAACATGCAGCTCTTCTAGGTTTCGGCACACATTTGAAAGCGTCCGCATGCATGCCACTATACGTTCACTTCGGCAAGCTATTGCGATGATTTCCCTCTAATAACACATTCCACTCTTCCCCGCTCTAGTCCCGAGTTCCGCAATTCGTTATTTTGTGAAGTCCAGAATACTCGATGAAGCCACATACTTTGTCGTGGTCTTCGATATAGTCCGCTAGTCCAGCATGGCCATGATCTGTGCCGTGGAAGTCGGGGCTCCATCAATGGCAGAGTCTCACATACTGAATCTTTTGCGCCGATGACCGCAGGATTTATATTAGAAGACTGTTCTAAAATTCTCACCCGGGATAATTTCACCTTGAGCGACAGATGCTTTGCATTCTGTCTCGAAAAGGAGGTCCACAACCCTCAGGCTCTTCAAGGCAGTGCTCAGCCCGGCCAAAAGTTCCCGAAGATTCTCTAAATAACCCTAGGCCACTTGCGAGGTGAGCACTCGCAGTTACTAAAACAGTCATGCACGACGGCAGGTGACACAGAACAGTACAATTTGTGAAGGCGTGCATAGAAGTACAAAAATACATATGACCTACGGAGGTATTTTTGTGGCGATGTGAGCAGTTTGTTGGAAAACGCAGAAGACGAGACTCACATAAATTCCAATCCAACAGTCCACTAGACCCCATTACAGCAATACAAATGCTCCAGCTAAAGAACCACCTAAGATCGCTGCAATTGTGGCCAAAGCACCAGTGTCAATCTTCTTAGATATCATTGCACTCGACCCAGTAGTATTAGCAGCGCCGGTAGTACCGGTTCCACTTGACGAACTCAGCGAGCTGAAGGTGGTAGTTCCGGAAGTAGAACTAGCACTGCTCGACGGCGCTGTCAGGCTCGTTGACGACCCAGAGGAAGCACTGAGCGATCCTGAAGTAGAAGTGGTCGAAATTGAAACAACGATCGTGGTTCTAGTGGTAGCTGAAATTGAAGACAGCGTACCAGAGCTGGCAGAAGCGCTTGAACCACTCGATGATGGGATTGACAAAGGTGGTGGAATTATGCCACTAATTGCGGACGACGTGAAAGTTGCCGTGCTGCAGCAGCTTTAGTATTTTGGCAATGTGCATGATGCCGACTTACTGTGGTATACCACTTGGTCGAATGATGCTAATTGTCGACGACCCATCCGAACTTGCAGTAGTGGCAATTGGTTCAATGGTATATGAGACCGAGAGTTGGGAGACGACACCGGCCACAGTGATGCAGAGGAAGGAAGCTAGCGCTAAAAACGACTTCATGGCGATTTACTGCGGAATCTTGGTGAATGCTAGGTTTATATGGAACTCGGGCGAGAGCCACCCCGCATCAATCCTAATGGTCCACCACCATGCTGTTATAGATGTCATTACGCTATCTATGTTCAAGCACCGGCGTCTATGCGGACGCTATCTAAATTTAGCTTATTATATATTCTCAGCACGAAAGTACTCTATGCAGCAGTATTTAGACAGCTCTAATGGTATAAATCTACACGTTCCAGTAATGCTGTAATGCCCTCTCAGTACCAGAAGCATCCAGCTGGCCTCCAGAAGCCCACCAGCGATGGCAGGTATCAATTCGATGCGTTCAAAAGAAGGTGAAAAAGATAACGAGCGGCATCGCTTGTCCGCCTTCAGCCACGTGCTGGCTATGCAGTTCTCAAAATGAATCCAATAACGATTCTTTGGCCAAAGTCGGGCCATTTGGGGCCAGGTTGTGAGGTTAGGATTTGAGTATGCATCCTTATGCCTGAAGAAAAACGGAGATTAAAGCAGAGAACAACATAGTGAGGATGGAAGAGATCACGAACACTTCGATGTACTTTGCAGTGGGGAAGTCCTGCGGATCAGTCAACGTTGACAGGATTCTTTGGCTGGTAAACGCGGATGTAATCGATTTTCATCACAGCTGGAAGGTCCAATATCTCCAAATCGAGCTACCGGTCCGACACTGATTTCCGTGAAGCTATCAGCGCCAATGCCAGCAACAAAGATAGCCCAAGCTCTCTTGTCACCGTTGACCCATGTAATGTATGCATCATCGAACCTGTCATATCAGAGGGAGAAAGCACAGAAAAATAGATCCACTGTACCCAGGTTTATATTCGAATGTGTAAATAGAGAAGCACTCCTTTGAAAGTTCATAGCAGTCTTGATTCGTGAATGAAATTCCGCTGGACGTTTGTTGATATACGCCTGGCACGGAGACCATGAGAAGATGCCCTTCACCGGACAGATATACTGCATACCTCTTTATAGCCGTTCAAGGTAGTGCGAGATTCATAAAAGATCACATTATCGGTGGAATCATTTCAGTTATATTCAGCCTAAGCAATCGTTGTCAATTTGTTGGCCGTGACAAGTAGAATCGTTCTTACGCCAAAGGGAGCCCATTGCAGTGACATCGGCGCCTGTGCATATGTGAGAGAAAGACATCGAAATGACATGGGCACACGTACTGCTCCTCGAAGATTCACAATAGTTGTCTCTAGGACATCAAGTTCAGGTGCTGAACGGCCCACATAACTACCATCTTTTCTCATAGGTCCAAGATGTGATTCCCCTGCGCAGGTGCACGCAGCTAAGATATCGATTAGCAACGCACCTATTGGCAAGAAACATAAATGACACCCACATGATCTTTGCCCTGAAAGGTAAGACTAAAAATCATTAATATTAGAGGATATACTATTTGTCAAGGACAGGGTATCCTACAAGTACGCCTCCGTATTTGACATCTCCATTAATGAGCGCGGCTTCAGGGAGTGCAGTACGGGATATGTCTGATTTGGAAAAGTGCTGACGCCGCTGCGTCATATGAATAAGGCCACTGTAGATAAACTTGTGAGCATTTTTCAACAAGATAGGGAAAGGAAATCATTACCAAACCTTCCAGAGGGCCCTCATAGCCAGCGCGGCCTAGAATGAAGGATGTGGTTCAATTATCGCGTTCGCAATGAAGAAATATCTGGGTGCATTACCTGAATTGCCCATTGACCAGCCGAATAAACTTGAGTTAAAGGATTTCCAGCGGCTACCGCCGATCGAGAAACAAACTTACACTGCAGGCCATAATCCACTAAATAATACGTCAGAACGGATCAACATTTAATAAGGCAATAGCTTATTTATCAGTGCCTACCTGATGTGGGGCGATCTAGGCAGTGAAATGGAAACTTGCGATGGAATAATGAGTCTTAGTGAAAACTACCATATGCTTAATCTCGTACTCTCCAATATACCACCAATGAAGCAGGATTTATTCCTGTTAGGTAATGTAAACAATACAGAAACGTTCACGTACCACGAGTGAATCTTTTTCACAATGAAAATCATCAAGGAAGTATAAAAATGATAATATTCAACACACCATGGTAGATCGATAGCTCAAATCATGATTGTTGATGGGGATTGCTTCAGAAAGTGTTAACTGAAAATAACACCTTTTGTTGTTGCTGGGAAATACTGGTAAGAAGTGCCTTGAAGAAATGGTGCATTCATTATATACCATTGCTGGGGTCATACCACTCGATATCTTCCGTTGAGCCTCCCCGGTCTCTTGCCGATCTTATGTCTGCCGGTGTTGGCCACCTGTCTGACACGGCCTCAATCGTCGAGAGCATAATGGCGACTACGGTAGAAATGTCAAGGACAAGGTCTAATAATACTGTCGTCTTGATCTTCATTAGTCACCAAGATCTTCATATTTTGACGGCTGAATTATCCCGCTACAAGAAATATGATGTTTTTTCTCTGTTTCAAGGCATTCTACACGAAACAGGCCTATATAAATCCTTCGAGACGAAAACATTAGCTTCCCTGCGGGCGCATTATTTAAATGGAAGGAAACTTACCTCACTTATCGCCGTACCTAGAAGTTTGACGCCTTACCTTAAAGCACGGTCATTCCTGGTCGTACTGTGAAGTTCAACATCATGATATTTTAGTATCCGGGCCGGGCATTCGGCACTCGCGTAAGTGAGACAAGCAACCAGGTCGACAGAAAAAAGGCGCATGAAAGCTTTGGATAAGAGGGATGCCCGTCAGTTGGGTGAGAGTCAGGAGAGCCCGGAGGAAAGCAGTAACATTACGGATGTTGGTCACTGAACGAACGCGGTGGTTGTGACTCTGGCATGTTTGGCACCGCCTGGGTGGACAAATAAACAAATTAGAGTAGATGAGCTCGCAAGATGCGAGACGCAACTCCGGGTCCAAGCGGGCGTCCTACGTAACGATTAGCTCACGCGAGAAGTATCTTTTTAGTTTCCAAGCATGTTCAAGCTCATAGGTTATAATGATTTTCTGTTGGAAATTGGCATTCAAGCACACGTTTGGACTCAGGCTGGACGGCCATTGCTCGGCCACCGGCCATAGTATATCTGAACCGCGAGCACTATACATTTGACGGACTCAAAAGGAGTTTCCAACAGTGTTGGCGGTGCATTTGTGACATTCCGCATATTGTCTGTATCTATTATGATATCATTCTGATTCACCCTAAGTATATTTTACGGCTTTATTTGATTCAACTCCTGACTTGCTTTACTATCTTCCCGCGCGTTCGTCAGGATCATCTATAATTCCAGTGAATCTCTGACTCAAAATTATCAGAATAACGGTACAGATTTTATTTTTCCTTTCTAATACACTTATGATCCAAGCTTCTATCAATACAAAACCGTATTTAGATCTTTTCTCCTCCCCTTCCTCTTCCTCCCTCCAAAGTCTAAACAGACAGCTCCACCCTCTGGCTCTTCCCAATCGCCTCCTTGACCTCCTTGTCCGCAAGCGCCGGCTCGACCCACTCCTTTAAGAAGCTATCGACCTGCTCCGGCGCACGCCCGATGAAGCTCGCGGGGTCGAGCAGCGTGTCGAGCTCGCCGACGATAGGCGTGAAGTAGGGGTCCTTGCGGATGCGTTCGATGAGGTCGTTCTCGAGGCCGAGCTGTTTGACTTGGTGACCGGCTTCGTGCGAGAGGACCTGTGTGCACCATCAAAATGAGTATCCCAAAATACGTGAAGGAAAAAGAGAAGGTGAGAGGGGTGAGCAGACATACCCGAATCTTTTCATGAGCCTCCTGTCTATCCCCACCATTCTTCACAATAGCCATGATGACGTTCTCCGTCGCCATGAACGGCAATTCTTGAGCAATGCGCCGTGCGATGACCTTAGGGTAGACCACGAGTCCCTCGGACACGTTCTGCAGCGTCGAGAGGACGATGTCCGCGGTGAGGAATGCTTCGGGGAGAGTGATGCGGCGGTTGGCGCTGGAGCAGCGAAGGTTAATTCAGGGATAACTAGGTGAAAAACGGGCGAACCTGTCGTCGAGCGTACGCTCGAACCATTGCACGCTCGATGTCATGAGTGCATTCTGGTGCAGGACCATGAGGTGCCTTGCGAGACTGCACACGCGCTCGCAGCGCATCGGGTTGCGCTTGTACGCCATGGCCGATGAGCCAATCTGGGTCGACTCGAAAGGCTCTTCAATTTCCTATAATAATTTACTCCATATGAGCAACCTTCCCTTTAGTTATTGAAGGTGAAAGTGGGGACGGGGTACCTTCAGATTAGCCAAAAGCCGGATGTCAGTGGCAATCTTGTGCGCGGTCGCGCCGAGGGAGGCGAGCGGCGCGAGGACGTCGACGTCAATTTTACGCGAGTAGGTTTGGGATGTGACAGGGTAAGCGTATTCGAAGCCGGAGAGCTTGGTTACGAGCTTGTCGAGTTTCTCGACCTAGTTACGAAACTCGCATTAGCATCCAAAGTCATGATGGAGCCGAGGCAGGAGACGGCCTACCTTGTCATGGTCTCCGTCGAAGAGAGTCAAGAAACTGGCCTGCGTGCCAGTCGTGCCCTTCACGCCACGGAAGCCAATATCATCGCGCACGCGCTTGATGTTGCGCAGATCCCACAACAGTTCCTATTACAGGAGCATAAGTAATTGAAGCACACGTGGCAGGGATAGATACAGACCTGGATCCACAGCGTAGCGCGCTTGCCAACAGTCGTGAGCTGAGCGGGCTGGAAGTGGGTGAAGCCGAGCGTGGGGAGGTCACGGTATTGCGCTGCGAACGCGGAGAGGCGCGAGATAAGGATCCCGAGGGAGCGGATGAGGTACCCGAGCCCGGTGCGCAGGAAGATCAGGTCGGCGTTACTTTGAGAGCGAGGAGTCAGGGTGTGGAAGAACAAAAGGTGGATGCGAAGAAGGAACGTACTCGGTGACATAGCACGACGTAGCGCCCAAACTGAATTCATCGAAGAAAGGTTACTGCTTGTCAAAATAAATATATGGGACAGACGCACTGGATAATCCCAGCAGCAGCGGGCGCGACCTTCCCAAAGGTATGCACATGCGCCATAACATCGTGACGGCGTTTCTTCTCCTCCAGTGCGGCGATCTCGAACTGCTCCGGGGTGAGGTCCTGGCGGCACGAAAATCCTCATCATCAGCAAGAGCATCTCGACCCCGGGCATAGTTACACACTAGATTGTTCCGCATCTGCTCTACGGCGTCTTCGGAGATGGGCAGCCCGAGCTCCTTCTCGGCGATGGCGAGGTTGAGCCATAACTGGCGCCAGGTGTGGAAGCGGTTCTGTTTGGGGTGAGCAGGAAGAGACCATAAATCGGTTGTCGTTGGTTGAATGGAATGGATACGTACGGCTGGAGAGAAGAGGTGAGCCATCTCCTTGCTCGCATAGCGACTTCAGGGGGCGCAAGAAATGAGAAACGACGTTCTGAAATGAAGGAGAACAAGCAACTCACGTAGACAATGGCGTCTGGTACGTGTCAAAAGCGTCCATCTTGTCTTGCTCCTGTGTACAAGTTTTCGTGGGGGATAATGCAAGAGAGGAGTATAGCAACTTGCCAAGTGGTTTTATTGAGGTTGGCGTCACGGTACTCGAGATCGAGATTTCGTTGCAAACGCGCTTGATTGGCTGGAGGCGGGATCACGATCACGATAAGATCGTCGATGCTGTCACAGGTGACACGGACGGCCGACGGACTCCGGGCCGATGCGCACGTGAATAATGCAGGGGGTAACTTTGCAGCAGAGCCGCTCCCTGAACGCGCTCAAACTTGAACTCGACTTGAACGCGTCTCTGCACTCAGCGCTGCTCAGCGAGTTTTCGCACTGCCTACTCAAAAACACCAAAAATTATCTATGGGTGACGTCGATTCGTACGATGAAGCTGGCATTCCTATCAACAGCGACTCGTCTTCAAGTTTGGCCCAGCGTCGCGCGCACAACAACTCTCTCGGACCCATATCCTCTCTTCCACCCGAACTGCTCTGCATCATTTTTCTCTTCAACACTGTAGAAGACCCTTCTGTGTTCGCTCTTAAGTTCTGGAAGGACCTCAGCACGCGCTCCACCCTCAGCGCGGCGCAGGTCTGCCATGTCTGGCGCCAGGCTGCGCTCGGCTGTGCTGCACTTTGGTGTCGTCTTATTGACTATGCCTCGGACTCGGCGGCTTGGATTGAAGAAATGCTGAGGCGCTCCAAGGAGATTCCGCTCTGTGTTTCTGGACTCTGGTCTGTCTACGAGCGTCCCCACGACTTGGATGCGCGAATCGACTTGATACTGAAATGTCTCTTTCGCACGCATGCACTCAGGCTAGAAGGGGTTTCGTTAACCAAGAACAATCTGGAGAAGTTGAATAAGCCTGCCCCGCTTTTAGAGAAGCTAATTCTACACCCCTATATTGCAGGATTCTGCGAGAGGACCAGCCGAGATCCTATAGCGTGGGAAGACCTGAAAATAAGCAGCCTCTTTGCAGGCCATGCCCCAAAGCTGCGACTCCTCAGTATTTGCTACTACTCAGTGGATCTTTCATCTTCTATTTTCTCTAGCCTTACACACCTCAGTGTCGTTGGAGTTAGATCGGTTCACATGCTCCCCGTTTTCGAATGGCTCACAGTACTTCGACAGATGCCTACTCTCGAACATTTGGCACTCTATTCCTGTTTTTCCATTCCAGAACACGCTAATTCACTCTGCGAGCATGTGGATCTACCTGCGCTATCCATGATTTCGCTCCAAGGATACCATGACGAAACTGCTGCGCTCTTAAGCAGCCTCCGTACTTCCGTCCCATGCTCACTCAAGCTCTCCAGCCACCATCCCCTCGAGTCCGCTGTTTCCATGGATGTCTCCCTTGCAATGCTTGTCTCCTCCATCCGTGCTCTGCTTACATCATGGCCTAAGTCACACCTTCGGCAAGCTATCATCCTTTACCTCACCATCTTAACTCTCCGCCTCTCCAACGTGTCTCCCCTTGTATCACCGCCTAGCAACTCGCTGCTCCTTGATATAGAGTTCACCTACCTTGATATTTCAGACATGCCGGCACCTGGATTATTGCTAGTCCTCCTCCGACAGCTCGGGGATATCCTATCAGATGCAGAAATCGCACCTGCGGTAACGAACGTCGATATCATTATCAAGTATCACAACTCGATACACGGTAGACGGAAGATTCTGGCGTTTTTACATTGCTTTGAGAATGTAACTCATTGGAGCGCCCTGGGTGAAGGGGCGGTAAGGTTCTTCGCGGCGGTCAGTAATATGTATGAGAAGTCAAAGTTTGGCTCCTCGCATGTACACACCGAGCAAAAAACAGTACCCCTCATGCTGTTCCCTCGCCTGCGGCACTTGACTCTCACAGAAGCAGATTTCGTGTCCTATCCTGGTCCCCCTATCTTCGAGGAGCTCTTACAGTTCGTACGCCAACGCCAAGAGTGGACTCACACATTGACTCTAGAGAATGACGGGGACGCATTGCCCCTCTTCGATGAAGTCCACTTATATGTGTCTCGTGGAGTTAATCTTAACAATAGGTTGGCGCGGCTGAGGGAGCTTGTGACCGTGGTATGGGACAAAGTGGAGGCTGACCCACGGACGGAGGATGAGGAGAGTGATTTCGGTTGGGAGGTTGATTCTGATTCGGAGGAAGATACTAGTAGCGATAATGAATGACAGTTCGGGAGGGGTGATGCTGCTTTAAACGGTTAAACGTTCTGGGTTTCTAGGGAGAATAGTCGAGGAGCGGGAAGTCTGGAAGAGAACAATTATAGGCAAGATTGTGCGGTTGCCGTTCAATGAAGACAAGTAGCAGGATGAAAGTTGAAGAGGCGACAAAGTAGGATAATATCAGCCTCAAGTAATCCATAACCCAATTATAATTTGAACTCAGTGGACCCTTTCATCGTTTCTAAGACTCAAGCTAGTCTGGATACGCTGCTACCTGTGCTGTATTTTTGAGATACACGGATGCTAGTGATACATGTAGGACATGTCGATTTGGCGTCGATACAGATCTTATCGGATGCACATACGCAGAGAATCAAAAAATCGTGTTCGCATTGCAGAAATATATAGCCAATAGCTATAGAGTATAGGATGTAGTGGTGGTATAGAGTAGAGTACAATGTGCTAGAGTCCGTATGTGTGATAGTACGAATGTCCTTGTGGGTGATAGTCAGTGATATGCAAATAGTGATGTGGTTGGGGTAACACAAGCCTAGAGTCCGAGCCATAGTGATGCGCATCTGTGCAAGCAAGAAGAGGCCGAGATGCTGATGCTGATGATGCTGTTGTGTACAAAAGCAAGAGAAATGAGGCGGCAAAGTAATCAGCCGGGAGCGAGAAAGAATAGTGCCGAAAACGATGGTGCAAGAGATATTATAGTTCCAGAGAAAATGCAAGAGCAAGTGAATCAAGCGCATGAGGTGAAATATTCAATAAGCCTCCATGCAACAACTGAAAGCCAGAAGCAGCCGATAAATTCACTATACCCGCTCGGCCGCCCCTAGCACGCCATGCTGCGTTGCAGACAACTCCCGCACGAGACTTTGCACATCCTTGATGGAAATGCACGCGGGGTAGGGCCACTTGGGCGAAAGAGACACGGGCTCAGGGTGAGCAAGCAGAGGGTGGGGGATGTGTGGCTGGGTGGTGGGAGATGGTATTGTGGGAGTGACGAGAGTAGGGCTGGCAGGCATCCCATGACCACACTGGATGCGGGAAGTGGTTGAGCCAGGCGTGGAGGGGCGTGGCTGCGGGGGCAAGGGTGTTTTGAGCGCATCGGCGAAAGGGAGCATGCAGGAGACGGAGGTGGAGGGTTTGGATGGTATGATGGAGGTGAGGTTGGATGGGGATGAGTGGAGCGGATGGGGGTGAGAGGCGCACTTGGAAGGCAAGCAGCAGGCGCGGAAGGCTCGACTCGCTTCGGAGAGATCGAAGTCGCGCTAAATGACTTTTGCGCTGGGATGAGTCTCACGAATGTCGGTTTAGCCGGCAGGGGGTGGTTGAGAATGGGAGTGAATGGCAGCCGAGACAGAGTTGCTAGCTTGACGTCCTCAATGGACTTGCAAGTGGGGGTAGAGTCCGCGTTGATAGCCGGAGTATCCTGAAGAAATATATGAGCAAGAAAACTAAGCATAGTAAAGTACGAAGATACATACCACAACGTGCGTCTCCTTCCCCTTCCCAGCACGTCGGCTCTGCTTAGTCGGCACCTCCACCCACTTAGCTTCTTTCACAGAGAGCACCCCAGTGTCAGCGCTTTCATCAAGCTCAATGGGCTACAGAGTATACATCAGTGATCGAAGTCCTAAACGGGAGGAGCAGTAGCTTACTAAGACGACAGGGCTGACCTCGTCCATCTCGTCGGACCAACTGCCTACCGATGGGTTCCAGAAGGACTCGTCGATGGGGAGGAGGTTTTCAGAGTCGGTGGCGGAGGTGTCCTGAGTGGGGATGGGGGCTTTCTCGAGGGAGAGGGCCTCCTCAACGGAAATGGCGGGAGCGTCCTGAGCGGGGATGGGAGCTTCCTCAACGAGGATGGGGGTTTCCTCGACAAGAACGGCTAGGTCCTGGGTTACGACAGGGCATTCCTGAGCAGGTATCGGGGATTCCTCGACGACAGTGGTGTGTTCGTTAACGGAGACGGGGGTTTCCTGGGTGGTGACCGGTTCTGGATGGGGGCAGGGATATCCCGGGTTATGGCAACATCCTGGATAGCAATGGCTGCATCTTCGATGGGAACCGCACGATCTTCGATGAGGACAGGGTGCGACTGGACGAGGGCAATTTCCTGGGCAAGGACAGCGGTTTCCTGTATGCAGACGGAGGGTCCCTAGGCGACGGTGACAGGTTCCTAGACGGACGGTTGATTAGGGTTGCAGAGGAGGCTAACTTACGAGGCCAGTGGCACACTCTGTGGTTGAAGCTTCGAGGGGCTTTTCCTTGACGACCAACTGGAACGAAAAGCTGCGTCAGAAAGGATGGCGCGAAAGGAGGAGGGAAGCTCACGGGAGACGCCGAAACGGGGACTGCTTTTTGATATTCCAAGGTTTCTTCGTCCTTAAGATCACCGATGGTCGATGTCCATTTAACAATTACATTAGCGAAAGCGTCGAGGTCATGGTGCAAACAAAGAATTTCAGCATGAATCCTGCCATAGTCAGTTCGTCTACGTAAGTCATGCCGGGACCATTGAGCAAGGGCGCCTCGGGCATTGATGGTGACAAATTCAAAGCCACTGCAGGAGGCGGCGAACTCCATTCGGAAGAGGGCGCGGCTGAAGACGGCGATCATGCGTCGGGAGGCGCTCCTGAGGGCGGTGAAAGGGGGCGAGGGTGATGGGTGATGGGGGCGAGAGGCATTAACAATCTACGAGAACTGTGAGAGAGTAGTTTAGAACACAGGAATACGGAAAACATATAAGAAGCTTGCCTTGATAAGAATAGATTCGCTTCTTTCTTGCCTGCCTGCCTTTCAAGGATCGCCTATTACTCGGGCTGGCCTCATGCTGCTCATACTTCTGTCTTATGCCGACAGCCAACGAGCACGTCGAGCGATCCTCATCCTTGACCGGTCCTTCATTGACATTGCCTTCTAGCACTGCAGCTAACGAGTTCAGCATACATCCCAGGCACCTCTCAGCGTAGGCAGCTGCTCCAGACCGGGCCTCAGTACAGTATCCCCGTTTCTCCCTACCGTCGGAATCCTAATTTCTCCCGGTCATGGCAGAATTCGTGGTTAATTGTGAAACCTTTGAGTCCAAGTCAAGTCCAAGTCATCGAGACTCCCAACTCGGGGAGAGAAAATTAAAGTGATCCTGATTGTGTCCTGGTCTCGTACTGGCTGCGCGAAAAATAATAATCGAATTTTTTCCTACGGAGGTTCCTGCTCGATTATCAATGGTGATTCCTCCACATGTGACGGTTTCTTGAGGGTTTCTGTACATTCAGCATCATCGAGTATAAGTTCTGTTGAAGGAATCTTTTGTTTGTCTCGTGGTCTAACGCTGGCCAAGTTCAACATCTGCAACGACAAACAAATACCACTTCTCCATCTGGACTCTGGACAAGCTTGCGAACTAGGTGAGCGTTTTCGACCTCCCTCAGCCGCAGCTCAACCTGCGTTGTCCTGCATCCCGTTCCTCGCCCTCCAACACATTTTAATCGTCCACCTATTGTGATCTACCTCAAATCCTTACTCGCAATCTTAACGGTTGTCATGGGTTCTAGATTTGGGGACCGTACACCGATACCAGAACTGCCACAAGAATTGCTAGCAGCTATCTTCGATTGCGTACGCGAATCAGAGGACACATATCACAACACTCTCAGCGCTTGCTCTCTCGTTTGTCGTGCCTTTGCGCCTTTGTGCCAGGCCCGCTTATTTTCGACAATCCGCTTCGCTATTTCAGGCGAGGCCAAATCATTCGCTCTGCTGCTTTCCGACTGTCTGCATATCGCGGGTTATGTCCGCCAGTTAATCATCAACGACGATTCAGTTGACACATACGAAAATGGATTTTTCTTTACGGAAGAGGAGCACCTCTCCCTTGTTTTGTTTCTCGTCACTCGCTTGACGATGTTAAAGATAAAAGCGACTGCTAATTGGGAAAGCATCGCAGACTGCTTGCGCATAGCATTCTACAAAGTGTTTCAGCTCCCAGCCTTGACGTATGTATCCCTGCACGGACTTTACAATGTACCGTCGTTCTTCAACTGGTTCAAGGACCTCAAGGCTCTCGAACTATTAGGTGTTCATTTTTCGAGCCAGCGTTCACTAGACGAACACTATACATGTGTCGAATCAAGCCAGATTAGGAGCAAGGTAGAGCGCCTTTCAGTAATCAGCAGAGATCCTCTACAAAGAAACGCCCTCTCATTGTTCATCAGCCCTCAATCCAACTTAGATTTCACGCAAATAAGGAGACTCAACTTCAGTTGCACCGAAGATTCTTTCCTACCGATATGGAGGATCCTTCAGTTGTGCTCTGCCACTCTGTAGTCTCTGTATCTTGGTACCTCTCCGATTAATGGTAAGTATGGATTATCTCCTTTCTCACCGGATTTTAACATCTGACAGCCCAGTACCAATGCAGCACCCTCTTCGTCGCTCGATTTGAGGAATCTTACTGCTCTCCTCCATTTGAGCCTTTTGTTTATCACTAAGAAGCATATAGATGTCGGGCCTGGAGCCTTTTCGGTGCTGGATCTCCTTCATCTACCAATATGTCTCAAGGCTTTGAAGATCTGCATAAAGCTACATGACTTCAACGATCTCCGCCACATCGACTACAAGTCCCTTGACACCAAGCTTACGCAGGACGTATCTAATATCTTTGGAGTGCGTATCGTACTCATTTTTGAGGCGGAAAGTACAACGCCGCCAGATTCTGAAATCGAGGATTACTTGAAGGCCGCATTGCCGATTGTCGCAGAAAAGGCTTTACTCGAAATTAAGATCGTTCATGTATGTTTTCTGCGCAATCATAATCTCCCTTTTCACTAATGAAATCGTATTATATCCGCAGGGGATGGCGACACTGACGAATGCGAGGCTCTGAAGTGTCACCACAGCTCAATATAAAATCCCGTGCCGACCCCATTCAACCTTCGATATCAGCGTTGCAAGTTGTAGACTATTTATTATTCTTCAACGCTGCATGAATGTCATTCAGATTTTGAGCCGTACACTTGCACATCAATCCGCCTTCCGCCTCCACTCCCTCGGTGGTCCACCTCAGGCCACTCGATATCTCAGCCCCGGCCTCTCCCATTACCCACAACCGCATAGAAGAGGTACAGAGCTCTCCGTGCGACCTCTCTGAAGATGACCATGAGATGAGCGCTGTCTCATGTCTAGTTTTGTATGTTCCGTTTCTATCTTACCATCGTTAGAGGCAATGACTTACTAGATGTCTTACAGGGTGACGGCGAGGGGGAGCCGGGCTTAAGCGGGGTGGTGTACTTGGCAATGGTAACAAATGAGGAGGTGGAAGAGACCGAAGTCACGGTTTCGGATTCGGTAGATGGTGCGGGGGCCGGATTTTGAGAAGTGGAGGACGCGATTGTGGTAATAGGAGACGCAATTGCGCGGGCGCGTGGAGCAGCAAGTAAGGAAGCCAGCGTGGCGGCTACTGGTTTCTTCGGGAGCGGTGGGGAACCCCGGCCAGGGAGGGAATTGTAGGTTTCACGTCCTCGACGACCTTGGCGGAAGTGATTTTTGTCTAATCAATGCAAAGAAATATGTAAGCGATGAAACCTGATAGAACTGTGTATATCCAGAAAGCCAACTACTACCGCGAACGCCTTCTTACCCCACCAGCACAACGGTTCTGCTTGACAGGAACGACAACCCACGCGGCATCGCCATTGACACTGGCAAGAATGGCGTCGACGTTGGCAATAGCCGGTTCCAATAGCATGGGTCTAGCAAAACGATCGCACGCGTGCATCAGCGAGTACAATCTTCGATAGGAGAAGAAGTGCGTACAACAGGCGCAGCCATCATGCTCTCGGATTCTTGAGCAGGACTTGTCGGTAGGGGCGGCCTCTTCGGTGATGGAGATGGTATTTTGAGGCCAGAGTGCTCAGCAGAACGCGGACTCGAACAACGGGAACGACAGCAAGGAGCGGGGCACTTGTCGCTTGATCAGTGACCTACGGCAGACGCGTTACTATAGGTCATGTGATCGTACCGATCATTAATTATTATTCTACACAATTTGCGCTTTTCAACCTTTTTCAATTAGCCTCCATGCTAAGCTTCAAGTTTCGGAGGGACCTTCCGACAGATCCAACTTGCTTCAGCCTGTGCTGTCCCATATCATCTTCCTCGTCCTTAAACAGACTTCAAACGTCCGACTATTGCGCTCCACCTCAAATCCTTGCTCCGAACTTCAATGCTCAATGTTTCAACAGCCATCATGCATCCTGGACTTGGGGACACATCGACATCAGAGTTACAGCACGAACTGCTAGCAGCTATCTTCAATTGCATGGTCGAATCGGAGGGTAAATATCATAAATATCTCAGTGCCTGCTCTCTCGTCTGTCGTGCCTTTGCGCCTGTGTCAGGCTTGCATATTTTCGACAATCCGCTTCTCTATCACAAGCAAGGTTAGATCACTCGCTCAGCCGATTTATGACCCTCTGCACATCGCAAGTTATGTTCGCCATGTAATCATCAAGAACGATTCGGTTGAAGCATACGAAAATGGACTTTTCTTTACGGAGGAGGAATACATTTCCCTTGTTTTGTTCCGCGCTACTCCCTTGACGATATTAACGATAAAAGTGACTGCTAATTTGGAATGCATCACAAACTTCTTGCGCATCGCTTTTTATAAAGTGCTCCAACTCCTAGCACTGACGATGGTATCTCTGCATGGATTTTACAATCTACCATCGTTCTTCAGTTGGTTCAAAAACCTCATGATTCTCGAATTATACGATGTCAAATGTTCGAGCTAATGCTCTCAGGATGAACATTACCCGTGCGTCGAATCCAGCTACACTGGAAGCAAGTTACACGACCTTGCAATATGCAGCTCGGATCTTGGGCACATCCTCTCATTGCTCCTTGGTCCTCGATTCAATTTATATTTCACACATATAAAGGGTCTTAACTTCACGTGCAGTGACAGTTCCTTCTTACCGACGCAGGAAATCCTTCAATTGTGCCCTGCCTCTATGGAGCTTCAGTATCTTGCCACCGCTCCAGTGGATGGTATGTATTATGTCATCTCTCGCGAGATTTAAACATCTAATAGTCCACTGTAAATGCAGCACCTTCTTCGTCGCTAGACTTAAGGAATCTCACTTCCATCCTGCAGTCGAGACTGCTGTATGTCGTTATGAAGCATATGAATGTCGGGCCTGGAGCGTTTTCGCTGCTGGATAATCTTCATGTCTCGAGTCTTTTGAGTTCACTGTACACCTAGATGACTTCAAGGACCCCCGCCACGTCGACTACCAGTCACTTGGCGCCATACTTTCGCAGGACAAAACTCAATATCCTCAAAGTAATTATCATCCTCATGTCAAGGCGGAAAGTACAGCGCCGCAAGATTCAGAAATCGTGAACTACATGAAATTTTTTTGCCAACAGTCGCGAAAAAGGTTCTACTCAGAGTCAAGATCATTCATATAAGTTTTGTACAGGCATCAGCTCCCTGTGCACTGACATCACAGCATGAAGGTACTGTTTCGATTCTTCCTTGACTCAAACCATGGCGGCTTTGAGGAGAATGCTATCAAAACCTACTTCTACTATAGTACCAGTGACGGAAACTCGCAGTCTTCAGTGGCGGTGTAGCTTCGCACTCGAGTACCGTCGAGGCTGTCAACGGTGGCAAATTTGGCTGAGGGTTGTGGTAAAGAGTAAGTAGGTTTAGTAATAGGTGCAGATGGAGGTGAATATTTGCTAGTTGAAGGTGGTATGGAAGGGAAGCTATAAAGCCCTTCTTCCAGTGGCGGAAGTTGGGCGGAAGTCTTGTTTCTTTCGAATCTGCCTGACTGCCCAAGCACAAAATGGAGTATAAAGGCATCAGTCTCATACAAATAGGCTACTTCATTTAATTGTTGCAAGTCACGAATAATGATCACATATAGACCGGTAGAACAAACGTGAAACCAGAAAAGTGTCTCATAGACAATGTCGAATAAGATATACGGAGTGCAGATAGACGGTTCAACGTTCAACGCTCATCATCGTGAATCCTTTTTCAAGTGGGCTCCTTTAGGGGGAGCGGGACTCAAGAAGATCATCTTCATCCACCATATCGAATTCCCATGATTCAGGAGGAGAAATCAATCCAATGGAATCCTCGGTTGAATGCCCCTTGGCGGAAGGGTTCTCGAGCTAATTGGCTGCAGCAAGAAGTCTCGAGGCCGGAGCAGTTCGAGACATGGATGTGGCAGAATAGTCTGAACCCGTCTCGTTGAATGTATAATAGGGCCACTGTGGATTTAATCCACTGTCCTCAGTGTCCTCGGCAATGGGAGCGTTGATGTAGAAAACTCCCTCCTCATTGGTATCAAGTGCCTCCCATGCTAGTAATAGCGTGATCAAACGCTGAGCGACACCTGCGAGGTAAAAAAACCCCCACATTGGCAGTCCACCTTGGTGGAAACTAAGTTGTTTCTGTGACGATCGACGTGAGGTTTACAAAATGCGAATGGATGGTTTAAAACATACCACTAATATTTTCACCACAGATCTTGGGACCCATAACCTCTCGCTTTCATACATCAATTCCGCAAAAACATGAATAGTACTGCACAGCTTCGAGAGTAATGGAGAATCAACTTCCTCATCCGTTTCCCAGAATTGCTGGGCAGAAGGTAGAATTATGGCTTTATCTAGAAGTTTGGTCCAAGTACGAAAATAATCAGCTCTAAACGCCCCAATATCTAGTCAGCAAAGTGTTTAGAAAAATAAATACAGTGGAGGCTTGCCTTTCAGACGCATCCTGGCTCTTCATCACGTCGTTTGCACGGGTCAGGTAATCAAGAATGGCATAGGGTCCATTTTGAGAGGATTCTGATATCTGACTCAGCGAGAATTCATAAGGTGGTTCATGGAAGCTATCAAGTGACGAGTGGAAACGCCACTTCCGTGCTGCTCCGGCTATCCTATAAATATGTCCTTGTATACCGTACTTCGATAGACCTCCACATCCCTTGCACCCTCGTTGCAAATGAAAATCAAGGCAATCATATTTGAGGGTGACACTTATCTCGACTTCCAAAATCAAGAAAGTTGCTATTTGATCATGGCATTCAGACGAAATATGATACTTCCCAGAACGGTCTGGTTCCTTCAGGAATGACCAGAAACGGGCTGAAACATCAGGATCCCAGAATGCAATTACTTCGCTATGACGAGTTTCCAGGCCTGCAATAAATACGATGAGAATCATTACAATAACGCGAATTATTATCGAAATATCTTACGAAAATGCTGCCGGATTTCCACAAACGCATTGAAAGGCTCCAGCGCCTTCTGTAGGCCATTATTCTTCACAAGGGTATATTCTGAATATATTTTGTTGGAATTACACCGTCACCAGAGGAATATGCTCGCCATAGCCCGACGCCAAGCACCATGGCAAGCACCTTTGGATTCGGTGAGTTATCTAGATGTAGTGAGAATGCTGCGTCAAGGTCGCACAACAGCCATGCTAATGTCTCTTTAACAATTAGTTGAAGCTCTTGCCGTACCTGTTTAGAGATAATTGTAGGTAAGAATAATTTGGGAAGCTCGGGGATCCCTCACAGGAGCCAATTGCCGTAGGGCGCGTAATGCCCGACCAAGCAACAAGGAAAGAGGTGGGCCTTCCCAGATTATGCTGCATCGAAAGAAGTCACGAATATTCTTTAACATATTCCAGCTCAACTGGAGATCATAATCACAGCCGAGCCTGAAATCTGTAAGCACGAGGGAGACCCATGCACGAATAAAATATCTGTTATGGATGGCGACGCAAATATCATCATTCAAAACAGAAAATTGTAAGTGTCTGAACCACTGATTAACCGCATAGAACCATCCAACTAAGTTCAGCATAAGAATGGATATTTTGAGCAGAAAGTTACTAATAGCACTCACTGTAATCAGCAGCAACCTTTCGATTAGAATCTGCTACAATGCTCTTGATACAGCAAAAAGCGATTTGACTATGGATCATGGCCATGTCTTGGTAATATTCTCGAGCTCGTTGTTGGTCAGCGAGAAAGTCGGTAAATGAAGCATGCAGAAACTTGATCTCGCCATTCTCAAGTTCTGTAACGTCCGGTATATGGATGATTGAATACAATCCACGCAGTGTGCGGTACGCATCGCCCGAGTCAAGGCAGAGTAATTGCTCCGCGATGCATAGAATAGACTTCGCGTTGGCGGGTTCGAAGACACCTTCTCTGTCCTTTCTGCTACAGCATTGATTAACTGCGAGAATTACTCCGAGTACATTGCATAAGCGGTCTTTATCAGGATGAGAAGACAATATATGGATGTAGAGTTGATCGAGCTCTGCAAAAGCTACAGCATTTCCGGTGGCAGTCAGGGATAAAATGGCATCCAGTCGACGTTGTGGGTGATAGTTTGGGTCATCGATGTATCTGAGGACTGTAGAAGCATAAACGAATTGACCGCACGCCTTATTGATTAAACGTTGGATTTGCCAACTAGGAGGCCAAGGCAATGAGATAGATTGCATAGCGAGGCGATGCTTTCGGTCGTTCCGGATCCTATTGAATTCAGATCGAAGGTATATTCGTATATCAATTTCAGTTTGATATGAGTTGGAAAGCTCAAGGGGAAGAGTGTGTCGTTCGAGCAAAGGATCCGCAAACTGATCTTTGATATGAGCTTCGGGTCGACTGGCGATTATGATCGGAATGGGGAAGTTGTCACGGATGACCGCTGAGCATATAGTTTCCAATATCCGACATTGCACATCCTCCCCCCTGCATTCGTCCAGCCCATCAACAATAATCACTTTAGCGCCAACTTGGCTCTCTAACGCACAGACGGGTTGGACGATCAATGTTTGCAATTGGACATCCATGGATTTGTAAATAACGACGGGATCGGATTCCAGTACTTCTTCTATCGCTTGTTTGATAGCTGGAGATGTCATGGCGAGCTTATAGGCGATGGTAGGGAAGAGCCGCTTTCCGTTATTCCGTATTGGTGAATTACGAGAGAAGAAGAAAGAGCCTGCTAGTTGTCCTTTCTCCTCGCAGCGCTCAGCGATTGTCTGTGCAATGGCCGACTTACCGACTCCAGCTGCTCCATGAAGCCAGAGAACATTAAAAGGCCTGCCCGGATCTTCAATCCAGTTCATAATGTCATTGAGAATGGCCCTGCGTGTGCCAGGATGACACTTCGGAGGCGGAAAACGCTCGCCAGATTCGTGCATCGCGTCAGCAGCGATAGCTTGAGCCAAGTATTGGAGGCCTACTCAGTGCCAGTACAGCTGAGATTAGCAACAATTACATACTAGAACCTATGGATACCAGGCGCACCGTGGATGCCGCCGTCATTGAAGGTGCCTCCTTCAATAACAAAGTTGTGAGAGCCTTGGAACATTGGCATAGCAGCGTTTCTGTCGTGCCCGTAAAACGTTCTTGCCTGACCAGTGGTATCGAGTCAGCTAGTTTGTACTGTCCAGTCCTTCACCTTCAGTGTTGAATCAATGCGATCTTTCAAAGTGACATAGCGTTGTTGTGAAGACAGTGTGGATATGTGGATAAGTATAAGAACAGCATGGGCCTCAATGATAATTTCAGTCCATAAGCTGTGTATATGCGGTAAGATCCGAAAGCCCGAAGCTAGCATCATTTAACTTTCGTAGGAAAGCGAGTCTATGAATGCTGGCACCACTAGTAAGTTGATTGAAGGAAGTGTTAGAGCAAACAATCCAAGCGCACCCGGCGCGCCTCGCGCTGATACGAGACTTTTGGCTTGAGTACATATTTGAAATTATTTTTCACCTATCTTTCTGTTGCCTGCCTAGATATGATTCCCCATGGAAAGCGGTAGTTTGCTGTAGTATTTTCATGTGATTTCCGCACTCTTGCCACTTATAGTCTACTATAGCAGTGTTTCTCCCTCAGACTTCGTACGCTTCACAGCGCGAGAGATTGAGGTGAGAATCCCTAACTACGATATCGTTATGACCCCTTTGCTTACAATTTGTCTGTTTCTGCTTACAGATTTCGTACCTGCTTCAATAGGAAGGAGTTAGAACAAAGAAACGGGCGCATCTCCGTAGAAGCGCACCATAAAGGCATTCAATGGATCGTTGAAACTGTATTTTCCGTCGGTTTAGTAAAAGCGCAGTACTTGAAACTTGCCTGAAAGTAGTGGAACAGGAATAATTGCTCGTAAGGATTTTAAGGCGCATGTTTAGTAATTGCTGGATGCAACATGACCGACGCGTTCTGAATCTTACCGACTTGTGTGATGAACGCGTTTTATCATCTACAGTACTAGTAACTAGTAGCATTAGCATTAGTGTTAGCAACGATGATGCGAATTTCAAGAGATGGAAATGTCTGAGACCGCTACTATCCGTCATTTTGGCCGAACTATAGTTCAGTCAGGGTGGTGTAGGTCTATGGTTGGCTGAGACTCTTCGCTGAACTTGAAACTACGGACCTGTAATTTAAATTCATTTGACTCTCAAAGCTGCGACAAGCTACTATCCACTGATACACGATCACCCTCTTATAACGAGGCCTGCACTCAACTTTGAGGTTCACGAGAATTTCGATTTCTAACTTCAATAGTTATTCACTTCTATATAAGAAAATAAATGGACATGAAACTAGGAATTCTATGCTCAACTACTCGTTCAACCGCAACAGCTTAATTGCAAGATCGCGCTTCAAGGACATTAGTTCTTTCCGGCTGAGACTCTTGGAAAGCGAGTTCACCCATGCGGCTCCTTCTCCAATTGCCACCTTCACAAAAAACTATTTCAGCTAGGTGAAGTCCGATAAAAAATTAAGTACTCACATAAGGATAATCGACAGAGTAAAGGATCCGGTCCAGTCCTATCTGATCAATATGGAACTTGAGAAGAGGCGTAGCAAAATTTCCTGAGGAAGTTTCGTAGAGATTGGTTTTCCAGTACGATGATACATTTCTGAGCATGGGCATTCCATTTGGTATCTGTCGTAAGAGTTCTGCAAGACGCCTAATTAAGACACCAGCAAGCATGGGCAAGAATGCAAAGCACGCACGTTCATCAATACGGGCGAGATCTGAAGGGATGCGTTCCCCCATATGTCCTACTATTACTTTTATTTTCGGGAAGCGACTGCATAGGAAGAATATAGTTACTCCAAAGAGAAGGACAAACAAGAAACGCACTCAAATACACCGTTCGTGCACAAGCTATGAAACGCGATCATAAGCAATGACTCGTCGATTTGCGAAATATGGTTATAAATACCCTAGTATATGAGTCGATAGAGTTGCAGCATATTCCTGTCCAGGGCCTAAAAGAAACGGAGAGTGGCCATATGCAAGCGTTGAGATCTGTGCAATATTGCTCCGCGGGTGGAAGTACACAGGTACGTCCAAGTCGGACACCATTTGCCAGAACACGTCATATTGGGGTTGGTCATAGAAGAGCAGCGTAGCTGATAGGATGAGAAATCAGTCATTACAATAGAAGGAGATGAATAAATAAATAATTTACCATTGTCAGGTCCTGATTGCTGATAGTCGTTGACTAAAGCACCTACTCACAAAGATTCAACATTATTGAAGTCATATTGGTAGAAATATCAGTGCCCGTCAGGTACTGACCAAGAAACCCCAGCTCAGTCACGGTGCGATTAAGCTCCTGCGCGGCCACTGTAGCATTATGCATAGCCAAAGCAGCGAACGCTCCAAACCGCGCTGTATTGTTTGATATCGCAGCCGCCAGCTGGTTGTTCAAACTAGTCGCGAGCTCGGCAGCAGAAACTGGATCGGAGACACCTTGTACGCAAGGTTGTGTGCAAGATATGACCATCTTTACTCGATCAGTCTATTGATTTATGTAATTATACGAGGCAAAAATAAAACGCACGAAATCGACATCATTTGCGTCCATGTAAGCAAGACGCTGGTTGTGGATGTCAAGGAGGTCAGCCTTTAGTTCAGCATTGGTCACGCCTTTAACATTGACAGTTTGATTATCAACTTTCAGCAAGAATAAAATAAAGTCGAGCTATAACCTGTAGCAGTAGCTTGCGGCCTACGCATATCAGCTAGCTATTAAACCCTACGCAAATGATAATATCACGAACCCAATCTGAAGTACCAGCTCTGGAACTGTCCACGCCTCTTCCAATATAATAGTCCCATCACCGCTATCGCGCCATTTTCTGGCGAACACTGAGGAGACTGGTAGCAGAACCTGGACAAGAAAGAGCGCGCGCAGAAGACTGGAAAGTGAAAACATATGAAAAACTACCGTCGTAAGCACTTGCCAGGTCTCGCCTTATGTGCTTAGATAAAAATACGCCTATCCATATTGAAGCTGTAGCAGTATTTTTACAACAAATCATCAAACTCTCCGAGAACAGAGAATACCATCAGTCCTGCTGGCACTGACACGGCAGCCAATGAAGTAAGGAGAACGGCACGTATGCAACGATTCTGCTTCCTCTTCGTACAGTCAGCTCGCGCCGACCGGTGCGGATCCCGAGACAGGCGGAGCATGGACGGGCATCGAGCGGGATCTATAGCATGTTGTGTCCGGCGACATATGCTTCTGCATAGGGTCCCGCCAAGGTAGTGGGTTATGCAGGAGTATGCGTTGGGCGATATGAAGACAAGCTGGGCGGTTCCAGGCATTGGTGGCGCTGGGACCCTAGTCGCGACGTGGATAAGTATATAGCATTTCGACTGACGTGGCGATAGAGTTGAAAGTTGAACCTGGCCAGTAGGTGGGCAAAATGCCAGACTATGTCATTTACGTGGTATAAAAACACCACAAGCCATATTTGCATCGTACAGAAGCTGAAATTTGCGTATTAGCTTCGAAAGATATGCGGCTTGTCGCGGCTTCGTTCTAGATTATTTATAGGACTGTCGAATTTCCTGGAAGAAATTTATCGCCTAGGTGTCAATATTGACCCTTGCTTTCGGGTTGGAAGGCCATAGATAGCGGAGGCATATAAGTATATACGTAACTCCCTTTTTGCCAGGTCGATAATTTCACAGGAGCCGTGGCAATCTGAGCGTGCAGATTATTCTTGGATGATTTGATTTTGCGGAATTCCGAGAAGCAGCTGGTCGTGTGGTAACCTATGAGAAATGACACCAAGAATTCGCGGATAGCCTCGAGATAGAGTATCAATTTTATGGAGACTCAGGATAAGAAGGATACCTGGCTTAAGGACCAGCAGAAACCCATGAGAGCTGGTTAAAGAGAAGGACGACGTGCATCGTGGGAAAAAATTTAATGCCCACCTTGAGTTATCGGCCGGCCGGCCGAATATTATGACAATGTCGTCGGCCAACGTGTCCCCGTCGTCCCGACCAAACCACCTCTCGTCACTCGTAATTTTGCTGGATATTTACAGGACATATCCTTCGAGGGGCCCGTAACTCCGCCAACACCCCATACCCATACACACCCGCCTGCAAAATACTCTAATACAACATGCATTCCCAGCCGCTGGCACACGGATACAACAACAATACATACGACAACAACATTATTACGGCGAGTGCTACACCACCACCAGGTCCGTCGCGGCTCGCGATACACTACTACACAAAGCATGAACTGACATACCTATGCCGACAGCAGGGGAATGATAAAGAGATAGATATTAACACAACACAGGGCGAAGCCCGAGAAATCACGACCGCATGCTCTCCGAGTCAGTGGGATGGCACCATGGAAAAGTCCATAAACTGGGAGAAGACGCGCAATAACCCGACGAGTATCAGGAGGAGAACTGCCCATGCACCAGAGCATCGTAGGCGCTCTTGCCTTGCAAAGTCTCCAGGAACCGTGCCCTTGGCGTGCCGGATCCGGAGGAAGGCGCGCTGTTCGCCTTCTTCCCTGTGGTCGCTTTCGGCGCTTCGGTGGAGGGCGCCGCGGCAGCGACTGCGCCTTCGGGCTTGCCAGAACTTGCTGGGAAGAACGGGAGCGCGTCGGTGCTGCTTGTCTCAGTCGTAGGAGAGCCTGGTGGCGACGATGATGAGGTAGAACTGTTTGATTGCTGTATCGTGATTATCATGGCATCTGTAAGTGATCACGCTTCTTCGAAGTCACGAAAAAAACTTACTGAGCGTCCTAAACGGGAAGGCGGGTGCGCCTGGTGCAGATGGCCATGCGGATGCAGGTGTTCAGAGGAGCTCGTGTCTGCTGCGAGGCCGGGCGTCTGGGGTCCTGAGTAGGAGCTAGGGAAGTAGGCGGGGCTGGCGGTGCCGGAGCGCGGGCTCGGGGTGAGAGGGGGACGTTTCTTCCATTCCGCAACGACAACCAAGGGCAGGAGGGCACCATTCAGCGGGCATTCGACACCGGGGTAAGGATGAGTGGGGGGGAAACACTCACGGGGGACAGGATGCTCCCTAACGCGAGGCGCAGCGCGTCTGACTTGTACTGCATATTCTTGCTCGTGGCTAGGCGTGGATCTTGCTCGGGGTATTTATCGAGCGCACGTGGATGGGGGTCGGAGGGCCGGTTCTGAACCTGAGCTGGCTTAAGGGGGGTGAGAGTCAGCCAGCGAATTGGGCAGGCAGAAACGGGAATGGCAGGCAGGAGAAGAACATGCTGATCTGCAACAACTGCCGAGTACTGGGATTGGACAGAAGTAGGTTTGGACGCTGGGGACTTACCATAACGGCTGGGCTTTATGCGTACGGTCTGGAACGGTAATGCGACGAAGATGGTTGGTCGCTGGGGCTGCCTGCGATGACGGGGTGAAGCGCGATGTGAGGCCCTCAGGTGCTCAGAGCCTGAGGACGGTGGGAAGGGGAGGAGGAATACACGGCTTAAGAGCAGCAGCAGCAGCGAAAAATTGCCAGCTGGGTGGATCCTTGAATAAGCAGCGCGGATTGATAGAAGGATAAGAGCAAGGCTGACTTGCAGGGAGCAAGCACGGCTGACCACAAAGAGCAGGTGACGTCTGGGCGACTGCCAAAAATAGCTCGCCGTCGGCAATCCCCTGCCCTGCCACACGCTTGCTCAGGCTCGCTAGATACCCCGCAGTTACCCCAATTGTGGGGAATAAAGATTTAGATCCACCCTTGGCTACCGCTGCTCGTCCTCGAGGAAACTGCGATATCATCCCGCGAAGCGACCAGGTGCGCTGTGCTGTTTAACTTAGCACATAGTGCTAACCCGGAGTAGGATGGCCTCGCGCCAGGCACAGGATTCTATTATATCCGTCGTCTCGGCGCGGAGGCAACAAATCCTGTTCCGTCCCAGGAGACGCAAAACCCGGTGAATACATAACCTGATAAGCCCCAGAAATCGGACGGATCCAAACAATACTTGGGAGCACCTGTGAATGTGGATGCGGATCCTAGTATTTCTTGGCAATCAAGCTACGTATGATACCAAAATACAACGAACAGAAATATTCGATGCACCGTAGGAGTCAGGGCCTGAGGCTACCATCCGGGGAGGAGAAACATAACTGCAGGCATATAATTATGGGAATTGAGACTCTAGAAGGACGATAAGGGTAAATTCTTATCGTCGTATTATTAATATCCCAACTACCAATGTCAGTAAGTCCGAACTTAGATTTAGCAAATTGACATGCCTCCTATTTTTTTCTACGAAATTGCCAAGGGCTTTACCTTCGTAAAATAGCTGAAATTTACGCCGATTCTACGACCCAACAGTGGTAGGATCGTTGAATTATTATTATTATTTGCTTTCTGAGATGGTACTAACCTAACTATTGCATTACCATTGCTTCAACTTTACACCGACGGTCCGGTGCCGCAACTTTGAATAGAACTTTACAAACACCCAAGGAATCTTCACGAAATAAATGCCCACATCGATATTAGAGTCTTGGAGCTCCCAACTCAATCTGACATCATGTAGTGTAATACATACCTTCATACATCAGTAGAACGAATAGAACGATTTGGTCACTCATATATATATTGACGGCCCATTTACTTTACCTACCTCCAGTATCATATCTAATACCGAACTGCCAACGCAGCGAACACGCTTTTATCATGCCACGCATCACGGTCACAGATGAAGCCTTCAAGAAGACCGACCAGGTCGTCGACCGCCCGTTAGTGACAACGCACAATATTAACGACGAGTACATGCGGAAGCCGCCCCACGTACGTATTTTCACATCCGACAAAGTTGTCACTAGAAGTAACGGAATTCCCGACCTTGCAATGTTTCTCTATGCAACAGAACCACGGTCCGATCATCTCCTCCATGGCTCCAAAGGAGCCCAGTATCAAGCATGGCACAATGACATTGGAGCGGGAACCTGCCGGGAGCGGTGTCATTGGCGAGCAGGGCCTGGGGAGGCTGAAGAAGTTGGATGAGCTAGCGCGTCTTGCGAATGAGGATTCTGAGACTCATACACTGGAGTGATTGATTGACTAAAGAGGGAGAAGGGGAGGTACTTTTACTTCAAGTTGCTTCGTAAAACCCACGCAGAATGTATAACAACCAATTTTTCTATGAATCACATTATTGGGAAGATCAAGTGTTCAAATGCAACTTCGTGAATTACATCGGGTGCCTCGAGCTTATACATCACATGTCTGTGCTTGAATTTTCCAGCAGCTAGGTATATACAGTGAATATCAAGTACACTGTCGGTCTGGAATAACTGAATGATATCTTCAAACCTCCGTCCGTGATAGTGTCCCAAGCTGCACTCGTCCGCTCGGGTACTTCAAATGCATCGATAGCATCTGCCGCCTTTCTGGTCTTCCCTATTCGTCGAGTAGAGGTGCTGACATCGTATGCCGTGTATAGGTTGGCTGCAATGTCCATCTCCCTGAGTTTGCGATCTCTCGTATACGTGCCATTTGAAGCCACGCTTCAAGGACTCCGAGATAGGTGAAGCACAGGAAATTTGTTGTAGAGCATCAAGCTGAATTGATGACCTGTGAGTTTATGAGTTAATATCAATGGAATTGGTTTCGAGGAAGTACACACACCATTACCATTCGCCTATGTCCTACTCTGCTGGTCACTCGCAGCGACAGCCGCGAACAGTCCCTCAGGAGTCGGCTGGGACGCCACGACGTCTACGCGAAGATTCAGCTTCTCCCGAAGGAACGCCTCGGTCGTAGGCCCTATAACAGCTATTTTACACGAGTCCAAAGCGAAGTGGTTCCGGAGAATGGGAGTAACGAAATCTGCAGCGGATGGGGCAAAGTAGACGATCCACCAGGAAGTCGCGCCTGAAAGTTCCATACATCAGCACAATTCCATTGAATGAAAACTGGGTATAATTCACCATCCTTAGGTGGCGCCGCAAGCGCCTCGCCCAACGCCAGCCCGAAGGCACTCGACCCACGGGTTTCATACACCTGCAGAGGCTCGAACTCGACGGCGCCTTGCTTCAAGATACCAGGCAGGGTATCCCGGTTCTTGTCTCCAGTAAGGTATAATAATTTGCCAGAACGACGGGATATATCATGCACGATGAACTGAGCCAGCTTTTCTCCTGTCCCGGACGATTCGCCCCGGATGTCGACGGGTCGGTAGCCTGTGTTCTGCTGCACATTCGTTAGGGCCGATGCTGTGCCTTGGCCAACGACATAGAAAGGCACGCCGGACCACGCCTCTATAAATGCCCTCAGGCTTAGTCGTGAATGGAGAGAGGGGGTCACCGACCTAGACTCTCTCGTGCATCTGTGGATGAGTCCGATGCTACAGTTTGCAAGGCCGCGTTCCATGCCTCGCAGGCGCGTTTACTCGTGAGGATGACGCCGCCATAGGGTCCTGCGGCGGGGCCATGGCAGAGGATACTCTCGAGCGCATCGAGGTTCGTGTGAACAGTCTCGAGGACGGGGAGGGAGACGGCGCGGTACCCGGAGGAGGCGAAGATGGCTTCGTATCGGTCGGGCGCGTCGTGTGAGGGGGCGCGGAGTAAAAGAACGTTGGGCATTGGGTGGCTTGGAATCGGCACTAGGCGAGTGGCCAGAGCACTGAGAATGAAGATGGTAACGAGAAGGTTGCGTGCGACTCGCAGCGTCGCGCGCGTCGATGGTGAGAAAGCTTTGGAGAAATGATAAATCGGACTTGGGGCCCGAACAAAATTACTATCACCTGCTTTCCGCGTGCCTCACTTCCATCTCTTCCTCCTCCTCGCTTCACCTCTAACCAATGGCGCCCCAGAAGGAAAAACCTCTGCATTCACTGTATGTTTCATTCCCTTCACGCGTTAAAACTACTAACATTCCTCGAACTGCAGATTCGCTGGAGCCACTGCCGGCGGAATCGAAGCGTAAGTGACGCCCGAGCCGCGCTCTCATGTTTCGCTGAGCAAATTCAGAATGGCAGATTCGTAACCTATCCTACGGAATTCGTCAAGACGCGCTCGCAGTTCAGCGGGAAGGTACGTTCTTCCTCCTCCCATCTCACCCTCGTCAACCTGCTCACTTTTAGTACAGAGACAAAGCCCCATCGCCGTCATCCGCGAAACACTCAAAACCAAAGGCATAACGGGGCTCTACTCTGGCTGCAGCGCGCTCATTGTTGGTAACTCGGTCAAGGCGGGCGTGAGGTTTGTTAGTTATGACCACTTCAAGCAAATGTTGGCGGATCCTGAGGTGAGCGAAGCTGGGTGCTGTGTGGTGTCATGGGTAATCTGACGTGTATTCGAGGGCAAAGTGAGCGCGCCGAGGAGTTTACTTGGTTTGTCTTCGTTGTTTTAATTATTTGTAGCGGTGGTTGACGCGTTCGTGCAGCTGGGCTGGGAGCGGGGATGATGGAGGCCATCTTCGCGGTCACGCCATCCGAGACTATCAAGTCAGCTACTCCTCTCTTCGTCCTGGATAGCTGCTGATCTTGGTGCAGAACGAAGCTCATTGATGATGCCAAACGACCAAACCCCCAATATCGTGGGCTAGTCCACGGGACGGCAGCTATCGTGCGGCAGGAGGGCATTACAGGCATTTACAGAGGCCTGTTCCCTGTGGTATGTCCCTCTTTGCTGCAAATCTCAGGGTGTCGCTGAACGTATCTGTGCAAAGATGATGCGCCAAGGCGCCAACTCCGCCGTCCGTTTCACCACATATTCGACGCTGAAGCAGTTTGTGCAGGGTACGGCTCGGCCAGGCCAGCAGCTCCCCAGCGCGATCACCTTTGGCATTGGAGGTATTGCTGGGTTGGTCACGGTGTATACTACGATGCCTCTCGAGTGCGTTTAGGCCTTCCCATTCTTACTCGTGTGCTTATTTCCCTTACCCATAGCGTCGTCAAGACCCGCATGCAATCCCTAGAAGCTCGCTCGCAATACCGGAATACCTTTCACTGCGCATACCGGATCTTCACGGAGGAGGGGATCTTACGGTTCTGGACCGGGACGACGCCACGGCTGGCGCGCCTTGTTGTAAGTACCTATTTCTTTTACCAGCGGTGAAGGTTTCTGACAGGTCGTATTTGCAGCTGAGCGGAGGCATTGTGTTTACAGTGTATGAGAAAATCATTACTCTTACGGGAGGCAGAGTGGATGCTTGAATTTACTCTACTGACTTTCGTGGGGATACAGTATGACGTTATAGAATGCGTTAATAGTATATCTAATATACTCTGCTAGTCTAACGAGACATCAAATTGTATGTGCCGCCTCACTAGGGGTTACCTTAAATTTTGTTGGCCCACTTCCCATCATCTTCCTCTCTTCACTGATATCAAGCAAAGATAAAAGTTCGATGGACTAATAGCTGCACTTCTATCCGTCGTCAGTTTGTCAAGGGAAGAGCTCATTCTATGAACAAGTGCATTAGAAGGTTAGATGCCTCTCTTCCTAACCTCAATCACTAGGGACCGGGTCGCTTGCCAAAGAACGAAAGATACCGAATAATTTTATATATCTCGGGAATAATTCTTTGGCTTTTAGCGTCATTTTGATCAGTTGATAGTTCGAGAAGAATGCACGTTTTGTAAACTTCAATTTGTATAAGCTTTGTGATCTGTAGAGCTTTTCACTGCGCAACTAAAGTGCGACTTGAAAATTCTTCTACGGCAGAGGCTGTGATGTGATTGTCCAGCTTAATTATCCTTGTCTGTTGAAGAAAATAAGTCAATTATAGGTGGGAATTGAAAAAGGAAGGAATATATCAACCGTGTTGCTGAGAAAAAAAACTGCTTAAAAGCTTCGTAGTATCGCAGAACATGGACTC
>JASFDF010000165.1:0-42113 GCA_036937115.1 Nidularia sp. FH-822889
ATGTCCCTGTGATAAGTCCAGAAAATAAGATAAGATAATGATGAATGCCAAAAGAAAAGGCAAATTCATGACAGCTACAGTCATGGACAAACAGAACCTACAAATTCTGGCAAACTCAATTGCAAGGGGCAGCAAAACAAACAGGGACTGTATTTTACAGCTAATGAGGAAATGATAGACCAGATTTTGCCATGCTCTGCTCAGTGCATTTGCTTACTTGTGGAGCATACAAACAAGCAATGTAGCATGGCTCCCTTCCATGCCTCCAACCTGCCATTCCTTTTGTATTGTCCTGGAATGCTCTACATCATTGTTGGTGATGTCCATCTCAATATATTCAATTTATCTTCCTATATTTCCCTTGGATTCTGCATGTTAGAAGACACCACTCATTACATTGAGTCTCCTGGCAAACCCATGATATGAGGTATGTACTATGTCTGCTTTTTTGATGCATCACATTCTTTAACATGGCTGACAATTTATCTCTCAGCAATGCTGAACATACTGAGCTACAATGCAATGACTGCCCAGAATCATGGTGAAGGGGAATAATTAGGAATATGCATTGTAAACATAGTGCAGTGGCTCATAGTACAGTGGGGCAGTTGTTTGGACATGCTCCATGAGCTCCAAAAGTAAACAAAATCACTAAGCAGAGTGTGGTGAAATCTGGTCTATCGTTTCCTTGTTAGCTGTATTGTAAGGGGAGTGCAATTATTCAATAGTAAAGCACACTTTCGGACCCAAAATCTGGCTGACGGCACTAATCGGCACGGATTGATATAAGTGTGCTCGGTTCTCCGTGGATTTATCCGCACCCATCCGTAAATTCAGGGTCATCCGGGGTTGACATCCGGATTTGACCCGGATATATCCATGCTAGTCCCTACTCTAGATTATGGCTTATTTTTCAACTTATTGATTTCATTCAAATATCTCTTGTGTGAGTACTCAAGCGGCTATGTGTTATAGGGGTCGGATAGTTACTCTCTCACGTATGCGGAAAATTAGCTCGCATCCAATTCTCCACTTAGTTATGTTTAGAAACCACCAAATCCCTTTTATCTGCCATCGGGCATAATGCATGTTCCAAACAGCATTCTGTCACTTCTCTGTCAACGCGAGACACCCATTGTACTATTATGCCCGGCCTTTTCACTATATATCTCGACATCGTTGCTTGCTTCACCACGCTTTGCCTAATCTTCTATGGCTATCGCAAGCGCAAACACTCCATTCCGCTCCCTCCCGGTCCTAAGAAGCTTCCTTTCGTAGGGAATCTCTTCGATATGCCCAAAGGCTCCGAGTGGGATACATTTACAAAGTGGAGCAAGGACTATAGTGAGCCTTCGAGCTTCCGGAATTCGATACAGTTTAAGGACTCTGCGAGATAACACCTTCACTTCTTCTTAGATTCAGACATCATCCATGTTAGCGCTCCCGGTCTCCAATTCGTGATTCTGAACTCCGTGAAGGATGCAAATGAACTTTTGAATAGGCGCTCGGCTATTTATTCCAGCAGGTAAGTCGGAGCTATTATGATCTCTCGACTTCGCTACATAAATTTTATTGTGGTAGGCCTCGACTCACGATGGTATCAGAGCTGTGAGAATATCTTCATGGCAAATATGCTCAGCAGCCTGCTCACAAATGTTGTCACTATTAGTATGGGCTGGGGATATCTATTTGCCATCATACCGTACGGACAGAAATGGAGGGAGCATCGCCGACTGTTCCAGCAGCATTTCCCGCCCACCAATACAAAAATGCACAAACAGAGGATTATAGAATCAGTGCGGAACCTGTTGCTCGGGTTTCTCGATCGGCCAGAAGATTTCTTCGAGCAAGTTCGATAGTACGTGATGCTGAATCTTATTGCTCCGAGTATGGCGACGATAGTAACTGAGGATCGATGCATTAGTATGAGCGGCGGGCTTGCGCTCTCTATTGCATCTGGCATTAAAATTCTACCTTCCAACGACCCACACATCGACTTTTCCGAGAATGCGCTCAAGGACGCATTGAAAGCTATTACCCCGGGAACCTTCCTGGTTGATCTTATTCCGGCCTTGAAATATATTCCTTATTGGTTCCCTGGAGCTGGATTTAAAAGTAAGGCAAGAGAATGGCATAAGAATGCGATGAGATTTCGAGACGACCCGTTCAATGCGAGCGAGGAAGCACTGGTAAGCACTTGGATCATGATGGTGCAATTATTAAGGTCGATCGTGAAACGTTGCAGGCAAACGGATCCGCTACCCCCTCATTCACTTCACTATGCATAGATAACCTGGATGTTACCAAAGACACAAAGCACCAACGGGAAATGATCAAAGATATGGCATCCACATTTTTTGCAGGTAAGTGATATCACTACCCGGTGTAGGGGAAACTAATTGCTTCGAGTAAAGCCGGATCGGAACCGATCATAACGGCCATTAACAATTTTCTACTCGCCATGATTGTATATCCAGAAGCTCAAGCAAAGGCACATGAAGAATTGGACAAGTTATTGCGCCATGAACGTTTACCGCGGTTTGAAGACGAAGCTTCGTTGCCTTATTTGTCGGCTCTGTTGAAGGAAGTCTTACGGTAAATTCTCTGTATTTATTTTAACTATAAGAACTGATATTAAGTTGTTGTCAGATGGCGTCCTCCGGCACCCATAGGTGAATTTTCCTGATCCATATCTTACTTTCGATATATTAATGAATGATATTAGGCGTACCTCATTGTTCAGACGAAGACAACATCTACAACGGATATCACATCCCTGCTGGCTCTGTGGTAATAGCTAATACCCGGTGAGTAAAGGGAACATGCAATGCCATCTACTGTAAATACTGATCATATATCCAGGGCCATGCTCCGCAATGGAGAAGACTATCCAAACCCAGACTCATTTTCCCCGGAAAGGTTTATGAAAGACGGAAAACTCAATAGTGAGATTCGAGATCCATTCTCCTTAATTTTCGGATTTGGGCGAAGGTACACAGCTCATGCTGCATAATGTACAATCTCAAGGGAAATGGGAACTGACATTGTGTTATATCAGGATCTGTCCTGGCTCTCACTTCTCGCTTGCATTGATTTGGATGACGGCAGCATCCATCCTATCAACATTTGAAATAAGTAAAGAAGTCGACTCCACAGGGAGAGTTGTCGAACCTGTCATGGAATGCAAGCCGGGACTGCTTGCGTGAGTGAAATCTTATTATTATATCATTTTCTGCTAACATTTTTTGTAGCCAGCCATTACCTTTCAAGTTTAAGATTATGCCCAGATTCAGAGGAGCAGAAGGTTTAATTATGTCTGCTGTAGACGAGAATGAGCTCTGAATGAACGAATGCATGAGCAATAATGCTTCTAGAGCAATCATAGCATAGCCTGTATATTGATATCCTTGATTTCCCTGAATCCTACTGTTGGGTTAGTTGTATAATTTCTCTGAATTATGGGACATTCATTACCCTCGACGCATTTATCGAGCATGGAAAACTGCGTTGAATATAATAGCTGCTTTTTCATACGCCGGGAAGGAATTAGAAAGGATCGCTATTCCAGGAACATTTCTTGTTGACTTGATCCTGGTTTTGAAATACATTCCGAGACGGATACCTGTAGCATCCTTCAGGAAGAAGGCAGAAAAATGGCGGAAGAGCGCGATGGATCATCGCCGTGTACCCTATGCTGCTTTTAAAATCGAAATTGTAGATGATTATTTATTCTTTCCTTCAAACACACAAGAATATCCCGCTTAATATTCAGGATCGGGATGTCGCTCGACCTACATTTACATTTTTATGCCTTGAAAATCTTGATGAACCCAAAAATGTTCAATCCCGGGGGGAAGCGGCCCAAGATGCCACTTAAATAAAATTTCCAGGTATGTCGTTCATTTGTGTTGTAGTACAAAAAATGGCAACCGTTGGAATAGGTGGATCACATACTACGACAGCATTAATTGCATTCTTTATTCAAGCTATGGTCTTCTTTCCTAAAGTACAAAGAAAGGCACAGGCAGAGCTTGATGGATTACTGAAGCACGAGCGGCATCTGATGTTTGAAGATGAATCTCGCCTGCCTTATCTGAAGTAATATCGAAGGAGAGTATACGGATGGAATATGATAAATATACTTCTCGTTTACTGAAGCTGATCCAACTATTAGATATCATCCACCATTACCAATGGGTAGCGTAAATATGTGCACAGTATGTATGGACTTGGTTCGTTGACTTTCACGAATGTCTAGGTGTACCGCGTGAGGGTGATATTTATAACGGATATCACATTTCTACTTGTTCTATTGTGGTAGGAAACATTTGGTGCGTTCCTGAATTAATGTAGCATACTAAATCCCTTGTGATATTGACTGGTCTGCAAGGGCTATTCCGCACGGCGAAGTAGAATATCCGAACCCGTCGATTTTCACACCTGGCCGATTCCTGAAAGACGTTAAGCTGAATCTTGAAACGCTAGATCCGTTCCTGGTCGTTTTCAGTTCTAGAAGAAGGTTCATATGAACACCTACACCACAATTCCGATCTTAAATCTCGTATTTCAGAATTTGTCCTGGGCCACATATGGCTCTGCTGACAATTTGGCTTACAATCGCATTGATATTCGCAATCTTCGGTATAAAGGAAGCCATCGATCCCAAAAGACATATCATCCAGCCTACCACGGAATACCTGTGAGGTTTGCTCTGGTGGATTTACTTCCAGGAGAGACTGGATCTCTAAAACTCATCTGCCACGAGTTACTCTAGTCGTCCAGTTCCTTATAAATATAGAATCGTTCCATGGTCGAAGGGTGCAGAGGTATCGATCCAAATGGCTGCAGAATAGTGGGTTTTTGAAGGAGGTCGACTACTTCGATGTTTTAGCGCTCTATTACCCACGTCTCAATAGCTTTAGACGAAGTATGCAGCTGCTAGATGAGGTATCGCGTTCGAAAGTCCGAGCAATTAACATGGGATATACCCATTAAATCTAGACAGCCGACCATGAAAGTGCTAATGGTCCCTAGCTTTGCCTTCTGGCTTCCGGGTCTTGAAGATGCCGCGGTTCTTCACACCATCCACGATATCTCGCACGTTATCCAACGCGTTCTCCGAGGTGATCAACTTCGATGGTCTGCGGCCTACACCAACGACAACATTAGATATGTTAGCTGCCGACACGAGAGGGAAGTACGCACCTATGATCGCCCAGTTTCTCGTGCTAGGAATCCTAAGCGCCTCACACTCCACCTCCCAACCACAATAAAGGCTCAGCGACGCTAGCCATATACGATACACGGAATAAGAGCTTAGGTTGCTTCCCTCACCGCCGAGGTTGAGTGTATCCGCGAAGTCAGCCCTAGGAATAGGAAACATGGGGGTGGTGGAACGCTCGAACTTCGTATCAAATGTCCATGCGCAACAGGGGATAGATAGGTATCCAGATGCAGAGTAAATAGTGGAAAGCACGGGCACCCAGGGCGTTAGCTCGTCCGCGTGGTTCCCGATAAGGAAGGCCCCAGGCTTGAAGTACTGGTCGTTCGGAGTGGAGCCGGCTGGATCGAAGGCGTGGACTTGGAGATGCGCTTGAGTAGATTCTGGATAGTGAATCCAGGAGTTACGAGCTCTGAGATCGATCCCTTGGCCATCATAACTCTCCGCGATCAGAATGTGAGTTAGGAGGCCGTTTCCGCAGCTAGCGAGGGCGATGAAAGTCAGCAAAGCAGCAACGGTAAATATGGCAAGCTAGGACGCACCCCAAATCCAAAAATCCACCCGGTGGCCTCGCCCATGACTTCCAAGGTTCATTGGGGTTCTCAGTCCAATCATCTCCTTCCTCGGGAGAGAATGTGTCCTTCCATAGGAGCATCAGGTACGTGGCGATGCCAATGTCCTAGATGAAATAAGTGAAAAGGATAATTTTGTGATGAAAGGGGATCATTACCTCGAAGACATGCTTCAGGGGGTCCGTAACTTCCTGCCACGTATCAACGAGATGTTTATGTCGCTCGCGCATTATCAGATACAAATCCTGATACGACTCTCGTGGAACTAGGCAATCGTGAATGACGCGCTTCTTGTAGTCGGTCATCGCGCCCCATCCATAGCGGTGCAGTGTCTCAAGTAGAGCTAGACATGTGCGATACAGGCGGGAATTGGGATCGATGGGGGTGCCAGGTAGCGGAACCACTTCCATCCGCAGCGTCGCAGGATCTGCGGAGATGTAGCGGAAAGCTAGATGGATCACTGCTGGGTGGTAATATGGCAACGACGAGCCCGGTGGAACGATTGGGGTTAGGACTAGAGTTGTCAGTGGCGCTCCATCTTCGTTTGCACCATACAGCGTGCAGTACTGTTCTAGGGATACATCTCGGCCTGGCCTTCGTGGTAGAAGCTTACGGTGTATACATCGTATAGATCGCAGCCCATCAAGTCGAGGGATTTCAGGCGGGTGACTGGCAGTCGTCTCAGCTATGACTTCCGATCGCAAGATAAGCGTCGAGTTGTACTCTGGGTGGTGTATCAGTTGAGAAATAGCGATCTCAAACTGTACGGAATGAGGTTACTTTAAAAGATGACTGAAGTAGTTGTCGAGTTACCTCACAAGTTCAACAGGAAAGTCGGCGGGACAAGAGATGAGAGGCAGCCACGAAGGCCCGCCACCGGTCAACGGCGGTTGATCGTGCTTTTGAGGGTCGCATATCGAAGGATAGAATTTTGTACGCGGCGCCGCTGTTTTGCTCGCCATTTGATAGGAATGTTTGTGAAGTTAAGATCGTCGACAACGTCTGACTGACAGTTCGGTGAATGAATATAAACGTCATAGTATGAATGCATTTTCAAAGCTTACCAGCGACTGAAACTAGGCAAACTTGCAATAAGTCAAACTTTGTATGACGTATGAGCAGTATTGTCGCAGTCGTGATAACAGGATTCCGGCGGCAGAGTAATGTAAAGAAACAGTGCAGGAATTCAGGGCGAGAAAACCCTGAGGCATGCACGTGATATTATGCTTTAGGCACGTGGTCATAATACGCAACGCGCGACAGACAGGAGCTGATTAGCCCAAACTGGTCTGTACAGCGTTTATCAATATTTCATAATGGTTTCTATACTTACAACACATTTGTTTGGTGACGAAATATCACCACAGAATCTTACAAATATCGCCATCGTGACACATGAATAAGAAGAACCCTGCATGCGACTCAACGTAATCCCTATTACAATATCAGATGCGTACCAAGGAGCGTCATCGAACACTATGGAAGAAGTTGTGTTGTGAAAGAATGAAATCTACAACTTATAGGCCCATGACTTGCCCATAATCATCTGATAAACTTTATATTAAGGGCTACCGCAGGATATCGTAAAGATGTCCCGGAATGGCGTCAGCTGATCTCTACGGTCTCCAGTATGGAAGGACAGAAAAGATGAGACTGAAAGGCAAATGGCCGAGGAGTTATGTATAACGAGAATCGTGATATACATCAATTTCTCTGCTACTTTCCTCTTACTGAATTTCCGGAGCGAATTCAAAGACAGAGATTGAGCTGCGGATCATGATGAACCACGCGAGAAAGGTGTCCTTGAACACTTCGCGCTGCGGGTGTGGGAATACGAGGGATGCTCGTTGCACATTCGACAATCAGCTAAATTTAACTGGAAATCAAGGCGGGGATTAACTCTACAAATATAGAACCATCTTCCAACTTGACCCACCTCAAGTGTTCAGGGCGAGAAATTTAAATAATGATTTTCAGCTAGAATCCCGTCAGAATAGAAGTTCTAATTGAATCGCCAAACCAAACAAATGAGAGAACATAGATCCCTCTATTGATGTATACGGCATACGGTGCTTCCTTGCGTAAGGAACAAAAATCCACAAGCGTTGCGCAGATTCCTGTCACAAGAATACTCGTGGAGAGCCCTGTGATACACAGAAGAAATAAAGCAATGCTGCTTTCGTCTCTGCCTATCATTAGGATGAAAGCAAGAAAGCAGATACCACGGTTGCCAAATAAATTTTCGTGGACATGATACCATCTTCCTTTCCGACACAAAGGAGAAGCTGATATACATATTGAACTTCTAGGTTGCTTCCAGAAAGATTGCAAAAATAGAACGAATATGAACTGCTTTCCAACCATATCATGAGCAAGATGCTAATTCAATTAAGATGCTGCCGCCGTGAGTAATTGCTATCGAATTAAGAAAAACTAAGACTGTCGAATGTGGTTGTAAGCGAAACGACATACGGGGGAGCCAATGTGTCGTTACAAGATACAACTAATTCTAAGTAATAAGTGCAGATCTGGCTGGCTAACCCTGGTGACCACTGCAAGTAAGGATGTGCAGGCGGAGAATATACGCAGCCGTAGACACAATAAATGAGATCCCTTTTGCAGTAATTTCTCCAACACGGCCGTTGCTGACAACTTGCACACAATCTATAGAAGAATAGCGGCTCCGCAAGATGATGAAATATAGGCCCGGAGGGAGATGGTCTTGTCAGTGAAAGTTGTTACCATCGTGATGGACATAAATGGTGATTCAACGAGGAGGAATATTCCAGGTTTCGATGACGGATCCTTAAAGAGCGGTGTGCAAAAGCTTTCCGAGGTGAGAGGCGGAAGAACGTTGAAGAATCCGCATGGAGTCATATGGAGTCCGTGGGGAGACCGGCCGGCCAACACCAGCAGCGGAGGGTCTCGGGCCCGGGCGAAGCGGATTCGGAGGGTTGCCCTCAATCGTCGCCACTGTCACGTTCATATTCTTGATTCCTCCTCCACCAAAGTAGACCCTCACTTTAAGCCACTGCTGCCTGCTAAAGACAGAACTTTTCATTGAGGTAGCCTGTTACATATTCCAATAAAATGGAAATATCTTCCATTCGAATCAAGAAATAGCGCTAAGTGTATTTAGCTATTATGATATGACGTTTAGCCTGACATCTACGGCATCTGCTAACTGCATAACCTACTGGAGATAGGAATTGATTGGATTTCTAAACTGATGCTTTCGATCCCACGAGCACCCACCACGGGAAACAGCAAGGAACGAATATCCGTTCGGGGACGTGCGTACATATAAGTAAGCACACCTATTGTGCGTACTTCTACCTGATAATCAAAGCACGACAGTCATCCTCAACACGGTAGAACCTAATTAACTAATGTGTTTCCCGAGCAAACGCCAAAAAGACAACTTCACTGACAATCCAACCTCCCAAAACGGTCGAAATGGGACAGGTACGAAAGCCCAGGAGTCTGAACCACCGTCTTCTGTACAACAACCCTCTGCTCCTGTCGCCACTTCTTCTGTCCCTACCCAAGAGCCGCCAACCCTCCCACCTATTGCATATACCACCGAATCGACAACCACCATGGCTCCTAAAGTAGCTATCATAATCTACTCCATGTACGGGCATGTCGCCAAGAGTGCGTATGATGCCACGTCCTCGTTCATAGATCCAAACTAACGTGGTCTTGTCTCTTACCCCAGTGGCTGAAAGCGTTAAGAAGGGTATTGAAGTTGCAGGAGGCACCGTCGCCATTTTACAGTGTGTCTTGAATATATATAACATTCTACAAACAGCAGCTGACTTGCATTTTATAGAATTACCGAGACGTTAAGCGATGAAGTTTTAACGGCAATGCATGCCCCCCCAAAACCAGACTACCCAGTCATCTCCCCGAATGATCTCCCCAAGTATGATGCTTTTATATTCGGTATTCCTACTCGTTATGGGAATATGCCCGCTCAATGGAAGGTGCGCAGTCAGGTTCTCTGCCGGTTTCTACTGAACATAAACGAAGTTTGTTCTTCTTTATAGGCTTTCTGGGACGCCACAGGCCAACTGTGGGCCAGCGGAGGACTTGCTGGGAAATACGCAAGTATCTTCGTATCCACCGCTGGTCCAGGTGGAGGACAAGAGTCCACGGCCATGAATATGATGTCGACGTTGGCTCATCATGGAATCATTTTTGTCCCCCTTGGCTATTCGCATGCATTTGGACAGTTATCGAGTCTCACTGAAGTACACGGAGGTAAGTTTTTCACTGTATTTTACTATCTGTATACTTCAGTTCGTTCTCCATCACGCATAAAACTGAACTTCCACATCTTCATATCCACCTTGTCCAGTCCGGTTCCTAATTAACGTAATTTTCCAAATCTCTCTCAAGGTTCACCCTGGGGCGCTGGGACCTATGCAAGCAGTGATGGGTCACGTCAGCCCTCTGCACTCGAACTTGAAGTCGCAGAAATTCAGGGCAAGGCATTCTACGGGATCGTTTCTAAGGTGGCATTCTAATTCTCAGCGAGCTTATACTTACAATTGTACTTCCTTTCATCCACGAACAAACATCTTCATGAGCATACCAACTGATTTGGATATGATATAATATACATATCACTGATCGGGAGAATTTTGAGCAGAATTCCCGGCTCAAAATATTTCAACCATGTTAATTATGCAAAATACCTGTGTTTGTTTTTCATCTACTTTGGCGTTGATATATTTCCACGCATTTTTATTCAGCCTGACAACGCTTCTGAAGGTTTCGGGTGAGAATGCGGTACACTTAAGAGAATGTGTCCTGCAGTCGAGATTATGCCACGTGGCTAGCATTTTAACATACCAGTATCTTCTTGATTAAATAGCAGGCCGTGACTTATATACAATACACACTTCTGAGGTTCGCAAAAGAATTTATGTTATTCTTGTTGACTTGTACTTCATATTGAAATTTGGAGTGAGCCTTAGCTGTTGACAGGAATGTAGAGGTCATGGCATATGGGAATTGCAGTGTTATATACTCGAGTAGACGTCATCTGCAGTGCCATATAGGCATTCGGATCTGAAGCTTTGGAGAAATCAACTAATGTACAAGCTATGGCCAGCATTCTAAGATTGTTTTCTAAATGGAATCCCCAAACTTGAGTCAATAATTGAGAAATATAACATTATGTATTGAATTGCTGAGTGAAAGTGAAAGATTCATCAATGTGCATATAAAAGTATGCACAAGCCTTCTAATACTTGATTTTTCTGGTGGGGGAGAAGAATTTTATAACACTTTATAACACTTTACAATCATCACAAAACTAATATATTTGACCTCTGAGCTTTTTTAAAATGCTGATTCTCCTTGCTATTTTCCAAACACTACTTGTCAGAGACTGCATTAAATATTAATATGCAATAAATGTATATATGATACCAATTATTTTTCAGCTCAGCATAAATCTACCTATATAAACCTAGATCCATTTCTCCTTGTTTTCCTGATGAAATCCTGTTGGGGCTGCAATCACTATGTAATGATAGTAGCTGGCTAATAGCATTGCACATCCAAAATTTGATGCAAATGCTTTTCTGCAGGCAATGCTTGTGACAGGCACTTGCAATTGAAATCTCATGAGCATTTTTGGCTCAAAATTTACAAAATGAAATTTATTATGAAAGTACACAAGGAGGTTAATGTATATTCCAACCTGAAGCCATTATCTACTGTCATTGTTTTTCAATTTTCACATAGCACTTTTCTGACTAAATACTGTCAGATAAATATCCTCATATTTAGCAGTACACAAAATCTTACCAGCTTTTGGAATGATGCAGTTAAGTTTTACCCAGACTAAGGTGCAGGAGTTTGATAGGAGCCTAGTTTTTGAAGTGGTTTGGACCTGTGCATTGTTGGAATCACATCTGGCACAGCCTTGAAAAGGTTATTTTGGGCTTAGTAATATTGTTGATACTTGTTTTAGCAAGCATTAACTCAATAGTTATATTCTGCAACTATCTAGAATACTGTAGACTACTTGTTTAGTATTATATGAGAACATCCTAACCTGTAATCAAGTTCAGCTATCTTACCACTACACAACATCAATTCACAATATACACAATTTTAACACTCACCTACATTGAATGAATGTTCTTTTTCTTGATATACAGAACTGTACAGCAGTATTGGCATGGTGAGGCAGTTTTATAGTCTTAATGTGATATATAAACCAATGTCAAATTATGTCATGGTTTTTTCCTAATGAGACCTCTGCCTTTCCACAGGACCATTGCTGAGTTGTGGCAGACAGGCAGCTGTTTCAGGGTGGCTGATTTGCAACTGTTGATGTTCAGACTGCAGTAACATCCTTCACTCAGCTGATTCAAATCTTTATCAGAATTGCTGCAAAGGGTAGATCATTCACTTGACAGAATTGTCCTTCATTTATACTCTGATATGTGGGATAGAAGCCAGTTCTGACTACCTGGTCCAACTTTATCATGCAGGTTACTCTACGTGAATTGAGCAAGTGTGACAAAGTCCCAAAGATACTGGCCCATAGATTTGGTCAAATACTGGATAGCTAAAATGCAGTAAGTATGTAGAATCCTTTACCTTCCTTTGTCAGATTTTACTATTGTCATGAATTCACCTTTTCTTTTGGCAATCATCATCATCTTATCTTATCTTTTGGGCTTATCACAGGAATATCTAATCTAGGGGATAGCACATGGACACTGCATGGACACCATGAGGTGACTGTGCCCATGAGGACAACACAAGGCTCCATTCTTTTTATGATCAATTGTTACTTACATGCACGATACACATGTACATGACACATTACTTACATGCACAGGCCATGAGTAGTACATGCATAGTACATGAGTTGGGTAGTATTTAGTTACATTGTTTGTACTCAGAACCCCAGTCTTGACCTGGTTGTATCTCTGCTAGCAATACAGTGCTCACTCTTATTCCCATACTCCCTCCTCTTCCCCTGAGTGATTTGATGACCTCAAGACTGTGCTATAGAGTGTATTGTTTATGTGTCTAACAACTATATTCCTGGAATATACCTGATCCATGGAATATACTTTATCCATGGAATGTTCTAGAACATGAAACATTCTAGAACATGGAATCCTATCCCTATATATGAATAGATGGTGGTGTTTTGACCCTGCACAAATGAGTCTCTATATGGTGAAAATGATGACATAAGATATTTATGTAATAGCTGACCTAATAGATGACAAATAGATGACAAAGCAAGGTCTTATCTTATCTGGGTAAACAGCAGTCTCTTGAGAGATGCACAGCCACTGATCCAACACCAGCTGGCTGACCAAAATGCAAAACTGTGTTCATGCCTTGGGACCATGATCTATGGATAGTAAGGTAAGTAGAGTAGGACTATTAAGTGATGAGTAGTCAGTGAATAAGTAGTCAGCAAATAAGTCAATGAGTAGTTCAGTCAATAAAGACAAAGTAAATAGATACTAAGCCAATAAGTAGTAAATAAGTAGTAAGTAAATAAAGATAAAGTAAATAAGTAGTAAGTAAATAAGGGCAAGGTAAATAAATAGTAAGTAAATAAGGGCAAGGTAAATAAGTAGTAAGTAAATAAAGACAAAGTATATAAGTAGTAAGTAAATAAGGACAAGGTAAATAAGTAGCAAGTAAATAAAGACAAAGTATATAAGTAGTAAGTAAATAAGGACAAAGTAAATAATTAGTAAGCAAATAAGGACAAATAAAATAAGTGGTAACTGGTAAGTGAATAAGTAGTAAGTAAATAAGGATAAAATAAATATGTAGTAAGTAAATAACAATAAAGTAAATAGGTAGGAAGTAAATGACAGCACTATGTAAATAATGGCTAAGTAAATAATAATATAAGATTGTGAATTAAGTGAATTCTGACCTAAATGAGATTGAATAGAAGCTTCTGAGTAATTTGCACAGATTAATGAAGATTTGGGGTCTGTGCCTCTAAAGAGAGAAAAAGGCAGGGGATTGGGGATGCAGCTCCCAAGAAGAGAATTTGAATGAATAAAATGAAGAATATAGTGAAGGAAAAAAAGAAAGGTTGGCAAGGGACTTCATGCTCTGTCCACAAGAAGTGAATATAGCAGGGGTCTGAGAGCATATCCCCTAAAAGAGGTAAGGATTAGATAAACAGAAAATAAAATAAAATAAAGGAATTTATAGAATAGGATAATGAGCAGGGGTTTGGGGTGCAACCCCCAAGAAGAAAAAAGGCAGGATTTAGAGAGGCTATGCCCCCAAGAAGAGAAAGAGGGGTTGAGATGTGTGTATGGACTGGGATTAAGCAAGGGGTTTGGGGGCAGAGCCACCAAGAAGAAAAAAGCAGGGGTTTGGAGGCACAGCCTCTAAGAGGGGCAGGGGTTTGGGGGCAGCAGCCCCCAACAAGCTGTGCTCCATGCTGGAGAACTGCCAGCATTAGGAGCATAGTGACTTTTGTGTGGGCCATAGGCACAGGTCTAAGGCTTGTCCTATACATGAAAAGAGAACAGCCATTTGACTCTGATTAGTCAGAAGATGACTAATGATGGGCCAACCATTGCAAGGAATGAGTGGCAGAGGCAAAGGCAATGCCCTGGGATTTGGATGGGGGTTTGGGGGTGGTAGCCCCCAACAAGCCATGACCCATGCTGGAGGCCTGCCAGCATTGGGAGCAGAGCAACCTTTGCACAGGCCATAAGCATGGGTCTAAGGCTTGTATAGATAACCCAATTCTGAGTCAGAGGCTTACTAAGTCAATTATGAAGCTGTGTCTTACTCAGCTATAGATGACTTAGATGCTTATTCAGCCTAGCTATGCAGTAGTTAGTCATTCCTTCAGAATATTTTAGAAGTAGTAATTAGTGGTATATAAACCCCTCATGTATAATAGTTAGCCTCAGCTTCAATCTCTTAGGAATTCCAGTGTCCAAAAGATGTCTTAAGTCATTGAATTTCTCACTTCTCTATCTCTCCTCTCTCTGCTCAAGCTTGGTGTTAGTGGCCTTGTCATCCTGATAGTGTTGCCCTGACACATTGCATCACCATGTCTTCCTGCAGTATTACATTTGTTACTGGTGCATCTCAGGGGATAGACAAGGCAACCACTCTGCATGTTGCTAACAATGGTTATGAAGTCACAATAAATGACATGTCAAGTAAACAAGCAGCCTTTAAGATGATCAGAAGTATGATCTGTGAAAGTGGAAGAAAGAGTCTCCTGTGCCTAGGCAATGTTTCTATAGAGCAAAAGGCAAAGATAATGATTGATAGGGTTGTTCAGAGACTATGAGGAATTGATGTTGTAAGTGTCCTGCATTCTTTTTTCTTTTTTTTTGGTGCTCAGATAGATAGCTGGTTAAAAATGCTGGAATTGTGTCTTTAAGTAATATAGTGAACAGTAGGGTTCTGTTTGAGATTCAGCTACCTCATTTTTTTGTGCTACAAGTTGTGGCACAGAAAATGATAAAGCAAGGTTGAGGAGGAAGGATCATAGGTGCTTCATCTGTTGTGGAAAAGCAAGGTGTGCTATGAGCTTTGGCATGTATAGCACTTCATTTTCATCAAATGCCTTTAGTAGCCAGAGAGTACTTTGGAACATACTCTGCCTCTATGTTTGCTATTTGAGGAGTAACACAATCTGCAGCTATGTCATTTTTACTTTATCAGTTAAGAATATTACCAACTCTCAACAGTGACAGAATTGGGGAAATAAAGTATCACTTTAAATGCTGTGCTCCTGGTGTGCCATAATATGTATATTATACATGCAAGACTTGCTGACATATATTAAGTACAATTGATGCTCCAATTAATTCAAGGAGTTTTCTCATTTATATTATAGCACATCTAATTACTATTTTTGCAGTGCATTCTGGACAGGCAGGTTGGGAAAGTCTTAAAGGTGTAGGAGACATAGTCCCTCTATTCCATGTTTATACAGCTGGCAGGGCCCATCATTGTACAGAAGGCAAAAATTACAGTGGTTGGATACATTAAAAAGCCAGATGACATTGTTAGCATTGCATCATGTCTAGTTTCAAAGGAAGCACACCTCATCACAGAAAAATAACTTTTCCTTGCATCATTTCATACCTGTATGATGGTACTGAATGTTGAACTTGAATTTCTAGGACAGACAGCAAGTTGATTGTTTAATTATCCTTGCAAAATTTACTCTGATGGCATGTCCACCATATATATCTGTCAATGGTGGAGGAAGATCCTTTGACTAGATGCATTTCTTCAGCAAACACTTCACTTTGCTTTTCTAAATTACTTCAAACATGACAGTGTGAGCAACATGCAGTCAATTCTACTTCCATTTCCAAGTCATACATCCAAAGCTGTTGTCTTCATTTCTTTATGTCTCTGTCCAGGTGCTCTGGAATAAGAGGGTATATATATGGTGTTTGTGAGCATTGAGAGTTGCATTGATTATATTCCCTACAACTGCAGCTAGGACAGCTAATTGCTTCTAGGTTAAATCAAACAGAGTGAACCTTAAGCTGGTTCATCAGGAAAATCCAACATGGTAAAATTTCTGCACATTTACATTGCTGAACTGAATGAAACAAATAAATCAATTGAGGCAAAACTGGGCATAAATAATGAATGATTCAGTTTCATTCTAATCAATGTCTAGAGAATATTCAAATATCTACAACAATTGCATCTAATATACAGGATGAATGGCATTTACATCAGCAGATGACATGAATGTACCCAGTATTCATTTGCAGCATTTCCAAGGTATCTTTTATGTGGTAAGCTTTCTAGAATTTCTCTTTGTGTAAGTGGTGCATAGGTACACTTTATTTAATTATTCATACTACTGATCCAACAAACAGTACCTACTGGATAGTAAATTTTACAGAGGATAATGGAAGGGTAAATAATATGACAAGGCAATGAAATTGAAGAGAGAAACTTCTGGAAAAATGTACAGATATGTTCACAAGGAAGCAGTGAGCAGGAGGTGGGCAGCACAACCATTCTCAGCACTATGCATGCAGTGTTTTGGATTTTGTGGGATCAGGTGTGTCATTGGTCTTGAGTTGAAGTGCCATTCAGTATGGCCCATGCACTTGGCATGGCACAATCAGGGAAGAGAGTTGCAGGTTGTGTCAGGAATGAATATATGCTGAGGAGGCAGAGGAGTAGTATTAGCCAATGTCTATAGTTAGCACTTGGCTGCCATATCTTGGTGATAGTTTAACTCTCATTCTACTGGGTGTTTTCCAGGAAATTTTTCCTAAAATTTCCAAAAATAAGAGGATTCTAGTGATTTTATTTGATGATAGAAGAGTTTTTGACACAATAGCAAAGGAAATAAAAGGCCAATTGCATAAATACTATAAATTGCAGTATAAATTCCTCAATTATATAATTTTAATGCAGAAACCTACTATTCAATGGGCTGTTATCCTATTTCATAAGAGGTACAAGCTGCAAAGTTATTCACCAAGGCTGTTCATGCCTTGAGTGCAAGTTCATCCATGATCAACACCTTGGCATCCACTGTATTTCATACACTTTCTTGCAAGGTACTGTGCATGTTTCAGGGTAGTTTATAATATTACTGTTTTCTGGGCAAGTTTCTTTTAAGCAACAACAGCATTTTCTCACTGTCTGATTCTTCCAATTTTAAGTAACATGTTGCTGTGTCATATCCCTATATGGCATAGTGCACACCATCTCTGGACTGCTCACAATCAATCCTGATGCTTTTCCAACTTCCTGCTCATCCCTGGGTTTACTCATGTTTACTCTGGTCTATTTCCACTTTCATACTTACTTCGTTTCAGCCACACACACTATACTTTTTGTAGTATATCTCTTTGCATTAAAATTCAATTCTTATTCCTTAGCCCTTGTCATATGCTCTCTTTCCCTTGACCCACTTACTTCTCCAGTTCACTAGTATGTTTTAAGTACTTTGTATTTATTCTGGTTCTCTAGTATTTAAGTACTTCAAATGTACTGTAATACTTCATTTTGTTAATTATTGTGTTTAACATCCCTACTAGTCTCTAGCTAGTGGATAAGCTACCTCTAATAGGGCTGCACACCATAATCATATGTATATGGTTATATGGAAATATTATACAGGTACCTGTACCATACCATCAGGGTTTAAAGACTATCCTCTGACAGTATGGCATGTGACAGCTTATTACTGTATTCAGCTGTACAGTAGACAGCCATTGATGGCCATACATATGGCTTATCCAGAGTGAAATTAAGGTAAGATTAATGACACCCACACTGAGTAAAAAATATGTAGTGCATTGAAAAGACTGCAAGCAGATTAATATATTGAGGATTTCTCATCCAATTCACCTCTAATTAGCAGAGAAAGGCAAACTGATCAACTGTATCATTAATGATTGCAGAGTTCAAATAATTCTGTGACTTGTAACTATCATTTCCCTAGAGTTGCAAAATGCACATTAATGGTGCCATTGCACAACAAGAACCAGTTTGAAATTGTTTAAACCTTGATTTAGGGAACCCTACTGATCTCTACTTTATATAAATGTACTTTATATGCTTTTTGGTGGAGTGGTTGTGTAGATAGGGGAGGAATACTGAAAATCACCTAGTGGTGCAAAACTTTTCAAAATGCTCCTCAGCACTGAGTAGCTCACATTTCCTCAAAATAAAATCACAAAAAATCTTGAAATATTGTATTGAATGGGTCTACAGATTTTCAGAGCTCCATTCTGAGCAGTTGTGGAGATATACTGTTTTGCAAAACTGGGTGCATTTTGCAATACTTGGCATGTGATAGTATATGTGATTGTCATGTTTTGTTATAGGGTCAGCAGCCACTGTCAAATGTGTTTTTTTGGGAGGCCACAATGCAATTCACTTCATTGTGCTAGCCTCAAGCCAGAGACAATCCAGAGGAAATTGATTATGGCTCAAGAGAAGATTAAAATGAAGCACCAACATCACTAACTGCTTTACTTATATTAACTTTCTGACTTCCTTTCCCTTTTAGTCTCATTACATTGCTCTTTGCCTTTATATTATCTCAACCTACATTTAATATACTGTATAGATGGCCATATATACCATACTTTATGCTGTATCATACTGTTCAGCATTAAAAGAACCCCATATATGGTACAGGTATGTGGAAATTAAACCCATTTCCATCCATAAACTATATGGCTGTACCTGTAATATGGTACAGTGCACAGCCCTACCTCTAATTCATTCTTGCTCATCTCTACTTGTTATTATCCCTCTTGTCATCATATTTTGCACTCAACAAGATCTCCAGTCTCCAGGGATCCCTCCTGACCAAATCTCTGGTCAGGGAGTTGAGTATTGATCATCACTATACCTGGAACATATCACTCACTGTTATTTGTAAATTGGGCATTAGGAATGAAGGAGGCACAGCACATAAGCTGAAGCTGTCACCTATCTTGACCCTCTCTCTGGTAGTGCTTGAACATGTTTCCTGGAGATATTCCCAGAATCTCTGGAATCCCTTCCTGGTCCCCCCATGCACTCTATCTGTTCAGAACCTCTAGGTTATATCCTAGAAACAAGTTTGTGACATGATGCTTAACCTGCCCATCCATGCTGTAAATGATAATAAGTTCCATTACAACCATAAATAGACTTAACTACTCACACTGAAGACACAGTAGCATTATCAGACATATGCTCACTGTCATTCCTGTTTTTCAAAATTAGTCTACTATGAATATTCTGGAAGTGAGAAAATTCTGGATACTTACATTGTTAACACTGATTGTAGTTATGGTTGAAGCTCAATAGATGATTTTTCTGCTGGTGAATTTGTTTCTGGAAGCTGGATTAACAGGCCCTGGGATACAGGAATTTCAGTTGAAATTGAGGAAGACCCTGGGTTTTCTAGATCTAATTCAATAACACCACAAGAGGGTTGTGTTGGACTTGCTGTTCCAGTCAAAAATTCAGGAAAAGGAAGATGAATTCCAGCAAAGATTTCATGACTCTGCTGAATAAGATCCATCTTATCTTGAACTCTTTCCTCAGAAGCATGAATATTGTTCACTTTGTCCCATGTTTTTGCATATGTAGCAAGAACTTCAGTGGTAACATTCTAATAAATAGATCTAAAATGAGTTTATATTTTATCACATATAAGTCTACATATGACACTAAATATGTGATTTTAGGAAATATATTGAGCTCAAAGAAAGAGTGGAAAGACAGGCACAAACCACAGTATGACCGCTGTTCTGTGGCTGTGCAGGTACAGCCAAATTTGGCAATGGCAGATAACATTGGGACATGGCAGATAACTGTTTCACCATTTGCATCCTATATATATTCAAATAAATAGATCTAAAATATGTTTATATTTCATTATATATAGGACTACATAATATATTAAATTTGTGATTTTATAAAATATATAGAACTCAAAAAGTCGAACGGAATGTTGAAAAGAATGCCAGGACACAGCCACATGGCAGATAACATGGCAGATAACACCCAGTGCAACCGGAGGTAAACCTTGGCGATCGTGGGATGCGATAGCCGGGGCGTGGTTGTGTTTTGCTGTGGCTTCTGAATGATGATGACGTTTTGGACTTGGCGCATGCGCGCGCTTTCGAGATGTGCCGGGAACAGAGTATTGTAATTACACGAAATGTATGATTCCGTGCGTAGTCCAATTACAATCTCTATATCGATATGTTCACGTTTTAAAGCCTTGCTTATTGGTGGGCTTCCAGCTTTGATCTTACAAGATCTTCGCAATTTGAACGATAGCACTGTTGCGTTCTCTAACGCCCTTATCGCCTCCGCGCCTGTATGTAATGGTGTTATATCAGTAGTCTAAGTCGTTTTTTCAATTTTTTAATAGGAGAGTCTTCTTTCTGAGGCACCGGCACTCAAATACTCGGTTGTCCAGGGATTCGCTACAGCCATAGCCACATACGCCAGTTAAATGAAAATCGGTAACAATGTAAATGGATGAAAGCACCATTAATCATTCGCCTACAAAGCTGAATTCAGTAACTGCATTTGGATTTATATTTATGTATATGTTGAAAATTAAGACCTGTTTCCAATCGCGCTATTAGTCGACGGATTTCCTGAATAAGGTGATAAAGGATCAAGAATCTGCTTTTTTGCTTGCAAAGGATGTCGAAAATCTTTACAAAAGGGCTTTGCATAGAGTCTCAGTTATTTAGAGCATCCAGCAAATGTTTCGAAACTCCTTCTGACATCGCACCCATATCACTTGTCACATTGATCTTTAGGGAGCGGAATGGAACCATTAGCTTGTGTAATGTGGATCAGGAGTTTTCTTTCACTGACCATATCAAATCCTTCCACTGCACGCTTCGCAGATTGTGCACCGGATGTACAATAGATCGCACTAAAAATAAATTAGCGTCAGGCTCGCATGCCTTCTGAATCTAAATAGCGCTCGCCATTTCTTGCCACGGCCGTGCGCAGCCTTCAGAACGTTCTGGATCACTTGCTCAACGTATGGATGCGGGTCTGGTGACGGAGTTGGGTATCCAAGAGAAATGGAAAGATCGTATGGTCCAATGAACAAAGCATCTTGTTCATGATAATCAATGAAGCGAAAAATAACAGATTTCCACTATTAATCGATGCTTACCAATACCCTCTACTGCTGCAATGTCCCCCACGTTTTCAATTGCCTCTTTTGTCTCAATTTGAACCATTACCAGAATGCTCTTATTTGCTGATTCAAGGTAATCGCTGGCCGAGACACCCCAAGTTCCATGAGTAAAAGGGCTACCAAACCCGCGTCGACCATCTGGGTAGAACCGACTATCAGCCACCACTTCTTTGGCCTTCTCAGGTGTCGATACCTTAAGTAAAGATAAATCAGCAATAATCTCACGCCTAACGCAGCTGAATATCGTATACCATTGGTACCAATACACCTCGTGCACCAGCATCTAAGGCGTTCTTGATTTGCCAACTTGTGCTTGCCGTTATCCCAGTCGCGGGGATTCTAACTATGGCACTTGGAGATTCACTTGGTTTCGCACTCTGAATGGCAGCAACGCTTTCGGCTGCACCAGGAACCAAAGGAATTAATCCGTGCTCGCAATCGACGACGATCCATGACAGATGTGGACTTGCTTGGGCCAATGTACGAGCATGAAAAATGCCTGGGACTGTTAGCCAGGCTCCGAAGGCTGGTTTACCTGCCTTGAACGCTTGAAGCAGAGGATGAGTAGCCATTTGGTGTAGACTCCTGAATGTGGGAATGGTTTCAAGAGAACAAAGGTCCGCGGGAATTCGTTCGACAGCTCGTGATCTTTGTACCTGTCGTCGGTCCGCTATAAGTCCGGGGCCGGATCAACACTCCAATGCACCTTCGGCCTGTGCGATACTATTTTTTCAATATTTCCTCAAGTTTGTTTTATCTCTTGAGCACTGTAGAAAATGATATTCAAATTTAAATTTGACTAGAAATTCGTTTATGTATATGAGAGAAAAATGAGGTTGTATTCATACACCATCAAGCTGTCAAGAATATTACACAGAGTATTTAGAAGACAATATATATATGTGTGACAGCGATCTCAAGTGGCATAAGCAGCAATAGCAGTAGCGAATGCCCCATCAATTGCTGACTTAATAGCTGTTGCTTGTGGTTTTAAATCAGCCTTCGAAAGGTGTTAAGTCTTTTTACAATTTCAGTTCCCAAGTGAACTCACTGGAGCTGATGCGATCAATGCAGCTTCGAAAGCCGTGGTACTAGTGTTGAGAGTTGTCAAATCTTGCTTTACAAGTGCAGGTATTCCACCAATAGGCAGCGCTTGGAAAGCTGGTTTCTTGATGACAATTTGCTGCAACGCATGTAGAATTGTAGGTTCAAAGCCCTGAACGAGAGCAAGGATGGCTTGTCCATCAGCCTCAGAAAATGGAGATGGGGTGACGCTCTGGGCAGATACTAGTGAATTCTCGTTTCCATGATAGATATATGGTAAAATATCGAACACTTACTGTCACGTCTGTTGTCCCGTTATTTATTGATGAAGCCAAATTTGTGGAATCAGTATGAATTGCCTGTGCATATAAGGTATAATCAGCTATAAAGCAGCACTTTATGGCGCTAGAATAACGAACCAGTGCTGAAAGGAGAGATCCTCCGGTCGCTGGGAAGGACGTAATGGCGTTATCAAGGGTTGTCACTTGGGAAGAAATGGTAGCGATGTCGGCCTTCACATTAGCAACAGTGCTAGACAGACTGGCAGAGATACATGAAGCAAGGAAAACGAAGATAGACAGAAGTTGATTCATTGCACTTGTAGGATGGAATGACAAGGTTTAAAGCGTCTGGGTGGATACCAAAACGCACATAAAGCTTTCTTGTCTTATACTCAAAATTTCTGTTGGAGGAACATGTGGACGAGAGTTACGATTCACTAGCGGAAGCAATTTTCAAACCCTTGTGATAATGTCGATTGAGATCGAGAAGTTACTTCGGAAATCGAAAACGCTCGAGAAGTCAAATGCACCGATAATCATTTCTATAAGCATATATCAAAAGTAAACGTGAAGAAGTCTGGGAGTCGAGGAAGTACTGTTCTCAAATAAGCCAAATGTATTGGGAGACTCACGTTGCGAAGGAGTTATGGATCAGCTGAGCTTCAGTGCGTGAAACCCGAGTATTGAATTGAAAGCAAACACAGAAAAAATATCCCGGAATTTCCACGCAGGAACGCACAGTGGGAGTTCTTACCTGTAGAGGGCACCAGTAACAATGTGGTTATGTCAAGGAAGCAGTGCGTAATGGCGGAATTTCTTATCACAGAAACACAACGAGAGCGCAGTGCGTAGTCTTGGAGAATCTCAAGGACTATGACCGACACTATCGATGTTAAAGTAATTGCTTGACGCTGCCGTCTTTGGACCCAGGAGTTCGGGTTACCTTCGGTATATTTGTACTAGTCACCTGTTTTCAACGTTGTTTCCATGAGATGGAAGCATCACAGAACCACGCCCGTGTCTTGAGAGCGGGAAATCCTAAAGTGTAAGTGCGTCAAATGGGAACAGAGCCGATAAATCCTGTCCCCTTACGCACGTCATAAGTAGTGATTCTGAAATATATCGCATTGTATTGGTAAATAGTCCCTATTTTGACGAGATATTGAATGTACATCGTCGTCCGGTCTCTTTAATGAAGATAATCTAAAAAATTAACATACAATGGCTCAACGAATCAGTGATTTTTCCATCGCTATAATTACTAAGAAATCCACGATAGTCGAACTTCGCCAAGCTCGGACTCCTGAGTCACTGGAATCTGGACCTTCTCTTCTATGCGTGAAAATACTCACATTGCACCCTGCTGGAATATGATACTCCAAAACTACTTATTGTTTCTTGAGGGATGTGCGACGAGCATGAAAGGATAAAGCGCCTGCATGCTGGTCAGGTCACCTTCTATACACTGTCAACTAATAGGCTTAGCCTATCATATGATGAATTATGGCGACTTACTCTGGGAACTTCACATGTTATCACCCGAATAGACCTCTCCATTGACACGGAAGTAAAGGCGCTTGCAATTGCTCAAGGATCATCTGGACAATTCATCAATGTGATAGTCGTTGTTAGACTTATAAAGTGGACACAAGGCGTTCTATTTAAAACAATCACGCGAAATCTAGTCGGGGATGGAGCGTTAAAGTCGGTGCCGGTGTTCCTGAGTACCTCAATGGATTCAACTGGACCATGATCCGCGGCCTACGACCAGGCAAAAACTTGACACCTAAATATACATATCCTGACATGTGACTTCAACGAGCTTACGAAGGAGTTCAAAGAATATAGGCAAGTTACTGTGCCGAATAACGTGCAACACTTGCACGACCACATTCAGGTTCCTGTTGTTAGAATATGACTTCTTAAAGTTCGTCCTTGAAAATAGAGTTTGAAATCTTGGGAAATCAGTGTTAAATCTAAGTGGTATTCCGTTTATGTATATATATTTTCCTGTTTCTATACTGTTCGATTAATTTTACCAAATCAAGTCTTGCCAGCAAGTGGCATTTCCTTGATGAATACAGATGACAGCAGAGAGCACGCGCTCATGGCCACCGTGAACCAAAATGTGACATGGATGGCCTGCTCATACGAGCTTCTAACGATCACCTGCGTGGGAGGATCGAGTTCACTGATATAGCTCAGAGATTCACGGACGCGTCTGACGATCTAATTGACACAATTTTCAGAGGTGAGCTGAAAGAAAAGAGTGGTTTGTGGTGCATACCTCATCCACGTCCTCCCCAGAAAGTCTTCTGAGGAGTGAAGCGCGTAGGGTACCTTGTACTAAAGTACTCCCAACAGAAAGTCCTACAACGGAACCTAAAGAGCGGAAAAGATATGAAACTAAAGGGACATATGTTATCAGCAATAGTCCGTCGCAATGGAAAATCACGGATAATACCTGCAGTTGCAATTGCCTGATCTTGCTGTCCTGCGTTGGCGATCAGGGAGATGAGGCTGGTAGTGATACCAGCTCCTGGAAATTGAAAGCAGATGCATAAGTAATTAGTAGGGTATCCGGAGAGCGAACTTTGCGAACCATTTCCAAAACTTGATAAAATCAGACCTTCAGAAGAAAATGAGCAGAAATTCCGAGCTCCACGACGAAGAATTCTTACCAATAACAAGGCCAGCATAAGATGTAGTGGCAACACCACCCGAAAGTGTTAAGGTAATAGTACCGAGGAACTGACAGACATATACGACGACTGTCAACACATAGTATTTTCCAGTCGACTGCATAAGAAGCCCACTGCCGAGAGAGCCGCATAAAGCAGACACGACGGCGATGATCAACCACAGTCCCGCCTCCGAGGCTGTCTTCCCCAGCACAGCCTGGAAATATAGGGACAAATGGAAGAGAAGGCAGAAAGATGACGCTATTCCGAAGAAATTAACCAGGTAGCTAGCGATGAGAGACCTGTTGACAATGATGCGTTTAGGCGCGAGAGGTTCCCTGGCCAGTTCCATTTCCACGAAGCCGAATACTACGGCAAATACTCCAAAAGCAACCATAGCAGAGATGGTGAAATGATCGTTCCATGATTTGTTACCTCCCCTGTCGAGTCCGAATAGGAGGAAAAAGATAGCAAGGACAAGAGAAACCGCGCCTCCAAAGTCAACACGTCTGATCTTCGTCGAGAAATCACCTGTCTGTTTCTCAGGAAGATGAAGTGCAAATGTTACGGCCACAATTGCGATGATGACCAGAGGAACTTGTAGAAGGAACGCCCTTCGAGAATTTTGAGGAAAAACGGCAATAGTTTGGAAGGATAAACAGGACGAACCATCGCCAACCAATAGTATCTGCAAGTAACCCTCCTAATGATGCACCAGCCGAATTACCAGTGGCGAAAACGATGTTCAATACACCTAGTGAAATTTTTTAAGGTAAGCGAAAATTTTAGACGCCTGTGACTGTGAGACTTACCTTGCCATGTACCCCGCGAGCGGAGGGGCACCACATCCGACATAATGATACTTACGATTCTAAAATAGGAATGAAAATAGACTTGATATGCACGAGCATTCGTAAGAACTCACGTCTGCATCCCTCCTCCACCGATGCCCGCGAAAGCTCTTGCTGCTATCAACTCTGTCATGTTCCTCGCTAGTCCACATAACAAGCAACCGATAGCGAAGATAGAGTAGGCAAATAGAAGGCAGGTCTTACGCCCGAAGATGTCGCTTAGCTTTCCGTATAATGGTCTGAAAATGAGTGTTTATATCCCGTATTTTCAACGATAAGTCACAGGTAAACCTACTGGAAACTCGTAAGCGTCAACAGATATGCTGTCGCAATCCAACTCGTATTTTGTAGTTGGTTTAATTCGCTGCCAATGGCTGCATAAGCTATAAGTGATATCGTGTTCAGCGTTCCGGTGAGGTAAGCAGCTAGAAGGCACGGCTTACACGATACGATGATAGTTCCATCCATAGCCGTCAGAAAGATTCCAACCGCCATAGGTATGACCTGAGGAAGCGGTCAGTCACTTGCTTCACGAAACACGTCCTCGCTAATCGAGAAATGGCCCAGCCTTCTTAGGCTTCTGCATTCGAGTCCTGCGTAACAAGATAAGGCATAAATTGATGAAAGTGACTTACAAAGGTCATATGAGATCTCTGGGGAGGCTCCTGCTGCCCTACATGCTCAACATCAGCGTTCTGCTGTCCTTCCGACCTGTTCTCTGTATAGTTTCTCCCATGATTATTTCCTAAAGATTCCGCAAGAAGAGGGGATGTTTCCGAGTCGGCCATCCTTTACGTTGCACGGAAATTATCTTGAATTCGCAAGATACAGGGGAAGACCGTGTAGAGAACGAGGTAGCTGTGTTCAAGAAATCGACGAAGCACGGTGTAGTCTGCGTAGTGCGTGAGCCGTAGTGGTCAGGGACGGGTGGGGTTTGAAAGGTAAAAGTAAAAGCGCCGTTTGCCGCAGTGATCAAGCGCTCGAGCTATTACGTGATGGCTATTGTGCCTGGATAGGAAATGAATGACTTCAGAAAGATTTGCTAATTGCAAGGTCGATTTATATCGCAGAGCAAAGAAAATGGTACCAGGATGATGGAGATCGTGTTTTGGTTCGAAATGATATATAAATTTAAAAAATATAGGTGTTGTATGAGCCAATAATGAATATATTTCTGGCGTGACCCGTTACTCGTCGGCCCCTGTGTGCAGCAACGCCCGTAATGGAACCAAACCTCGTCCTCTTCTACAACAATCTCTTCACTGTGTCTTAATTTCGACATAAAAAAACTTAGATATTTGGAATTCACCTTTGGAACATGTCAAAGTGTTGGTTATAAAAAATTAAGAATATGAAATTTATTCTTTATTCAGACAAAGGGGGAATATTCAAATTCATCGAAATATAAAGCTTTTACTTCATTAAGTAAGTACCTTCACTATGCCTCATGCCAAATCGTGAAAAATCGAGAAACCATTAATTTACCTATACGTAATGTGCCTTTAAATTCAGAATACAGAATGTTGTAGTGCATATATTTAGCGTATGATAACTGCAGGTTCTGCAAATGATCAGATCATATACTTCTTAACGTTCCTTACATAAAAAGAGACTGTCTATATTCTGGGCTCAAAATCTGCACATGCATTAGTTATCAATCTTAGGATGTTGCAAAACTTCCATTAGAAGGGGTCAAAAGAAGGGCGAGATAGTGCTCACATGGCCGTGATGCGGTAATTCCTACCCCGATTATACAAATCTGCAGGTTTCCCAGGAATATTGTGTAAAGCATACAGCTCTAGTATTCCCTATTTATTCCTGCTAATCTTAGTACCTCGTACCCATGCACAAAATCTCAAAGGGAGAAATGTACAGGAAGGTGTACTGTAAAGCGATTGGCACGTTAGTCGTGTGACTCGTTAGGGGTACATTCACAATAGCCACTGTTATATTCGGCTCTCTCAATCCACCACTTGTTACGCAGCAATTCAACTTTAATTCGACATTGCCTGCAGCATAAAATGTCATCATGATTTTGACCCCTGCTACTACCGAACGATATCGAATATCATTAAGAATTAACTATGGGTAGACCTTTTATTGCAGGAAAGATTGTAAGCTTGTTATGTTGACTTCAATTTTACTTCAAATTCGCTTCAAGTTGAGTTGAACAGAGTACATAAGTACATAGGTAAATATACGCCGCCACTGATCTTGATATTTGTTCTAAACACCATATTCGAGCAGAGGCTTGCTCCAAACCTTATAGCCTTCTAGTGACCATCCGGAGATGCATGAAATAGCTGCATAGGTACAGTGGCGTGCAAAAATAATGCACGTGATCAATTTTCGCATGTGCATTGAATTGTTGCATCGATTGCACAAGGACTACCAGCTCAACTACTAAGGTAAAAGTTAATACTGAAAGCTACGAATATCTATTTTACCGTGCCATAGTGTTATGTAAATTACCCTATCCCTTCATTCTATTTTAGGGCATATTCTGCTGGATGCCATTTTCCCAGAAATTGCTCGAGACAGATGAGGGCAGTGCTTTTGCACAAATGGAATCTGAGGAGTTATGACAAGTGTACAAAATTTATGCATTTTTTGCTATGCAAGGCAATATTGGCTCTATATAAGTCAGTTTCTATTATAATAATGCAATATTTGGTACATTGGTAGATAATATATACACCATAAATCTCGAAATTTATAGTTCTATTTAATACACTCAGACAAAAGTACTATTCCCACCTTTCTGAAGAGATATCTGGGAAAACGACATCCAATGGAATATGCCCTAACATAGAACAAAGGAATTGTGAAATTTACATGACACTGTTGCACAGCAAACTAAAAATTCTTAGCTTTCAGAATCAACTTCTATCTTGGTGATTAAGTCGGCATTCGTTGTGCAATCGATGCAACAATTTGGCAGGCATACAAAATTTAATCACGTGCATTATTTTTGCACGCTACTGTAGAGGGGTAAAGTGTTGCCGGTCCCCGGTGCACAAGCCACAAAGCGGATGTGTCACACAGACCACCTCCACCACCACCCATACCCACGACCATGTCGATATCGCAGATATTATGCCAGGGTAGTTACAAAGAACAATCGTCTGAGCACTCAGCTAGAGTACGTCCGCAGAATTAGTTCTCTAGAACTTCCTGTGCAAACACATCCATCCCGCGTGCTCCGCCGATCTTGATAGCTCGTCCATCTCGGCAACAGTCATCGTCGCCCAAAATCCCAGATCTCGTCCATCTCGGCGGAGGCGGATGGCTGATAAATACACAGATGGGATTGGGAAGTGCTGTCATCCGACGTTCATCGGTATCCGACCCTCCTGGTCCCTGAGTGCCCACGTCCGTGAGCCGTTCGGGTTCATGCATTGCCGAAGGAGTCAGTACCAAATATAATTTGGGATTCGGGATGCAGTAGGTACCTTCCAGCAAGGGCTGAGCATTAAGTAGTTTGACGGTCAAAATGATAGGCAGAGAAATAAAGCACAAACACCCTTATCCCGCACCAGCAGCTTGACATGATAATTCCTCTAGCAGCTCCAGCGGATGCAAATTTCTCCCCGGCTCGCCTGTGCGAGTCTAACTCCAACCTTCCACATCCGGGTATCCCCTGATCGCCGTCGATATCCTTTCCTTCCGCAACAATGTAAAGTAGCCTTATCACGAATTCCAATTTCGATTGTTCTTGAAAGGGCCCTTATCTTATCGATCAATGTATCCCTGCCGCCCTGAAAGATAACAGTGCAGAGGTGAGCTTTGTTTGCTATGACGCGTACTGTGCGTTAGCTGCGGTCGTCAAATTCACTATCGAGTTTATTTCTGCGATACGGAGGATATTTGCCGAGTAAGATGCGAACGCGGGTAATGGCTGTCTGGACACTGCACAGTGACACTCATACATATAAAAATGGTGTGCAGCAAATTGATAATCTCAACGTCGGACACATGTAGCACACGAGCCTTATCACAGGAAACGAACTAATGTCCACTGACCCTATTTTCCTGTCAATATATAGACGACAAGCGCATAGCTAAAACCCAAAACTTACCCACCCAGTGAATGCGCCAAGACAGCATCGGGGTTGAAGACTGACAGGCATGGCGATGGCATGCTGCTCCGACTCGTCTTGTCCTGGTACGCTTCAAGCAAATAGATATATGGAATTAACACCCCCAGCACCCTGAAAGGAAGACCCACTGCCTCTGAATGGGAGCGGGTGCTCAGGCACTACGTAAGATTGACATCCCTGGATGAGCGTCGAGGGTTAGAAGAGACTTCAGAGGCTGTGATTCGCCTTTTGGGTATCGCTCCGCGATACGAGGCGATCATTTTAATTATGCCCGTAGGCTTTATTTGGGTAAGGCAGGAAATCGCGATTGTAGATAGCGACGTTATGTGCATACGCCTCCAGACCAATAAGCCTCAACGGTGCACTTCCGGGATTTAAATAATACGTGTTGCAAGTCGTAACGTACATATTAATTTAAATTATAGTCTTCGCCCGCCAAGTAGGACAACCGAGTTTTTCACCTGATCCTGGTCAAATCATATTTCTGAGTTCCTCGCACTATGTAGGCTTACCCTGTATCAATAAACCCGCCGAGTTTTTGAGACGGCAGGACTGAGGAAAAGATGCTGCTCAGAGGTATGTTTGATGGAGAAATAGCAATATTTCTTGCTGAGACTGAAACCGCAGTCTTTTTCGTGAATCTTTGACTGTAGAAAATATTAATGACAATTAGCTACCATTGCTATACTTTTTCTAAAGGTTGCACTGTGGACGGATGCACAGAGACCATTCCGCTGCAACAGTGATAAGAATCTGTGTCCCGAACATCACATCGAAGTATCTTATATTTATCAGCAGACGCTGATAACGATGCTCACCGTGCTGAGGTGCAAGTGGCTAACCGGAATCACACTAGCATATTCTCAAGTCATACCAGGAACAGAATATTGATTTTGATGATGAGGAAAAGGATTAATTCTGCCCGATGTCGGGTGAGATTAGATTTCATGTACTTGATTTAGTAATTATGAGTGCGTGATTCTGTGATGTGACGGGTCCTACTGGCTAGTTTTGCCCTGCTAACGGCACTTTACACAGATTTGTTTCATTTGGCTAATATTTCTTTGTATTTTTACACGAAATTTGGTACGTATATACATTGAATTATCACTCATAGTAGTAATACTCATTAGCAGTTACTGGATCCTTCTTTCCAGGACACTCCAAAATTCGGTGTCCTACTTGATGGTTGAAAACTGTAGTGACGGGCAGCGAGAGCATACGGAAGCATACAGAGGACAGGTTTGTGGCTTAAATATCATTTCTGCAATTTGAGTAAGTGCCTTAGTAATGAAGGAGATTCGCGGACTGCACAACATGTAGGAGGTCATAAGTACGCATGCGATCTGCAGATTCATACAGGACCTGCTTTCAAATCATCACAATAGACCCCGGTACCGATGCGAGCCGACGCAAAGTTTGTCGATTGAGCGGTTTACACCCGCAGTAAATATGGCGAATTTCGCGGCTTGCAAAGTCGCGAGGGACTTTGTGCTTTTCAAGATGTTGGGGATGCATTTTTTGAGGAGAGTTGCTGAAGGGTTCGGCTTAGAAGATGGTACCATTCGCAGAGTGAACTAAGCTTTATAGCGAGAAGAGGAGACCATACGGCTTTTTTCTCGGAAGCGGATTTTAAAAATAAATATGGCTGTAGGCCTAGTTTCCCAGATAGCGATACGGCTGATGGACAACGACGGACGAAGGTTTATCCGTGCGCGCCGTGCGGTTTATGAGCACCGGAAAGTTGAAGCACCAGCTTGTTCAGTCAAGCTAGACCCACACCGAGTATATGCCCCTTCGCGAGCGATAAGAAACAAGACGAAAACGACGAGGAACGACAAGACAGAGGAGTAATTTTTCTTTTCTTTGAAAGGGATTTATAAATAACCACGAACTTCGAAGGTCCACCTAAATCCCAACCAACAACCCCCGACGCACGTCGATGAATCGCGAGCGGCTCGCGTACCCAGTCGAAAGTCGATTCGCAGCTTCTTCAAGTAAAGGATAACCCACGGCACGAACGTGCTGGCGCTGACCACGCTGGCGCACTGGCAGATACCATCCGCGCTCGTGCGCTGGCAATGGAATTGACCACCTGGCACCGTCTGGCACGGTGGGATTTAAACAATCCAGCATGGCAGATTGGTATTTCTCCCAGCAGAAGACTTCAGGAAGAGCAGGCACGTCCCGTCGAGCAGAAGGAGAGAAGCCATAAATAAGCATGTACGTATGTATGTGCGTGGGCGACACTATTCGGAGGTATCAGTATTCCATATGGAGCGGAGGATGGCACGCCGAGCGGATTCTCAGGCCAAGAGCGCGTGATCATTGGTGTGAGCTTCTAGTTGTAGGTCGAAGTTGCCGAGGAGGGCGAGCGGGGGTAGGTACGATGATGGAAATGCGATTCTGCCAGGCCAGGCAGGTTCGCGTGTCCTTATAGTAGTAGAGTTTAGGGCTCATTTGCTCGGGGACGGGACGCGCACGAAATCTGCATGAATATGAATATAAATTTGATGTTGGGATGCGGGAATGCCATGAAACCCGCTGATGCATGGAGCAAGAGTAAATGGAATAATGAAATGCCACGAAACCTGGGAATTTGGAAGGCCGCCGTCCGAACGAGTAGCCATGAAACCTAGGTAAGGTTAAGTGGAAATGCACCACGGCCGCGGGCATGTCAGCGGGATGTCTATTAGATATGGATTGTTGTCAGTTGCGAGTCGGGACATACATAGCCTTTAGTTAAGCAGGTGAAAGGATAGGGGCGGGAGACACTTCATTGGTATGGGCGTATTGGCGTTTCTTACAGCAGACGCAAGGAAAGCAGTAAACGACTGCCATTGAAGAAGTACAGAAGGTGATGGATGTATCCTGCCAAGCCATGCTGATCCATCCACAGCATGCCAAGATTGATGCGGGTTCCTAGATGAACGTATACAGGCAGCAGACATTTTTGAGCGTATGAATAGCAGCACATCAGCATGTCATCTCGTCATCCCCATAAACGCTCCGCCGCTGTCGTGCGTGGAGGCGAACCGGGTCGTCGAAGTGTAAACCAGATAGTAACGTACGAAACAGTGCAGGGCTTGTTATCAAGATGAAGTCTCTGGGCAGTGTATCGAGTGCAGCTGGGTGGTATCGAGAGCCTACCAGACGCGCAGATGCCTAGAAGACCTAAGAAATTTAGAAAAAGAGAGAGAAAAAGGAATCAAATGCAATTGGCCATCAGCGTAATACGATCGGCCGACATGGTTACAATGAGTCGACGCGTCGCGAACCGTTTGGGAGCGCGTTTTCCCCGAGAGTAATTTACTGCGCCTCCATAAGATATCCCTTCAAGCCTGCCGCCTGCGGCGCCGCGCTGACTCGAGAGATAGTGGCGTCGCCCAAAGCACTAGAACCTCGTCAAAGCATAGCTCGAACGGAAAACGGCGAACAGCTATTTGCAACCCTCGCAGATTCGCTTGGCCACACAATCCTTTATCTCTTCATGTTATCATTGTCAGTTCCTGTCCCTGTGTGGGAGATAAGCTGGCTAAGCGGGCAGTGGTGATTGGACGATACGCGCGTGGCTAGCGATGACTAAGCACGATTGGGGCAATCTTGTGCTTATGTGGTTCGAGCTGGAGAGCGCGACCCGAGATCGCATTGACTGTCAGGGAGATGGAAACTTGGAAAATGGGGGAAGGTATATATGAGGTCCAGACAGACCCGCTCCAATTCCCCGTTCTCTATCCCCCGCTGTCGCAGCTTCACTCTGGTGCTTCCTTCGCTGTTGCTTCTGCGCACTTTTTTTTTTTTTCGCGCTCGACATTGGACAGTGGGAGACTTGAGCTATGGTGAACGTGACGTACGGTGACTGTGAGTTCTTCTTTGCTTCCTTCCGCCCCTCGTGGCACCCTTCATTTCCGGTACTGACCCTGTCCCCCTCCTCGTAGCGGGTGACCTGCAGTGGGTGGACGCCGATGGCAAGACGGTGGTGTACAACCTGGGCGACATGGGGTTCGTCATTGTCAGCACGGCGCTCGTGTGGATTATGATCCCCGGCGTCGGCTTCTTCTACTCAGGCCTTCTGCGACGGAAGAACGCCCTCTCGATGATATGGACGTCCATGCTGTCGCTTGCAGTCGTGACCTTCCAAGTACGTCGCGTCTCAGACATTCTTTTTTACATTATTCTGATGTAGCTTGACAGTGGTTCTTTTGGGGCTACTCGCTGGCGTTCAGCGACGGTGCCAGTCCGTATATCGGGGATCTGAGTGAGTGTTACTGCCAGTCTCCGTCTGGATGATGCTGACCAACGTACAGAGTACTTCGGCCTCAAGGGCGTCCTTGAACAGCCCTCAATTGGCTCCCCACGGATCCCCGCTATCCTTTTCTGTGTCTACCAACTCATGTTCGCGGCCACCACGTGCGTATTTCTTTCTTGCTTACTTCTCCACCCAAGAGCCACTATTTACACCCTCCACTCCTCCAGCGTCGCCCTCGCCGTCGGAGGCATCGCCGAGCGCGGCCGCCTCGGCCCGCTCCTCGTGTTCATCTTCATCTGGAGCACGCTCGTGTACGACCCCATCGCCTGCTGGACATGGAACGCCAACGGCTGGTCCTTCGTCATGGGCGGCCTCGACTTCGCCGGCGGAACTCCAGTGCATATTTCCTCTGGAACCGCCGCACTCGCCATCTCCGTTTACCTCGGCAAGCGCCGTGGGTATGGCACTGAACGCCTCGCATACAAACCCCATAACACGACCTACGTCGTCCTTGGCACTGTGTTCCTCTGGTTTGGGTGGTTTGGTTTCAATGGAGGTTCTGCTCTCTCGGCCAACCTCCGCGCGGTCCAGGCATGCATTGTGACAAACTTGGCGGCTGCTGTTGGCGGATTGACCTGGATGCTCTGGGTGCGTGGTTCTCGACTGCCTCCTGTGGGCGATGGTATTCACCGCCTTGCTCTGCTATAGGATTACCGCATCGAGAAAAAGTGGAGCGCGGTTGGCTTCTGCTCCGGTGCTGTCTCTGGTCTTGTCGCAATTACTCCCGCCTCCGGTTTCGTTGGTGCACGTAAGTCCTGCGTCTGCTCTCCATCCAATGTTCAGGTTCTTACGATTCCCTCTAGCTGCTGCTGTCCTCTTCGGCGTCCTGGGCGGCACAATCTGCAATTTTGCCACCCAGCTTAAATTCTACCTCGGCTACGACGATGCTCTTGATGTGCGTCTCACCCCTTTTCTTTCCTTCCTTTTTCGCCTGCTGACCCGCGTGTATATGTAGATCTTCGCCTCCCACGCCATTGGTGGCATGGTGGGCAACGTCCTCACAGGCTTGTTTGCACAGGCAAGCGTGGCGGGCTTCGACGGTGTCACTGTTATCGGGGGCGGGTGGCTCGACCATCACTACATCCAGCTCGGGTACCAGCTTGCAGACTCCGTTGCAGGTTTTTCTTACTCCCTTGTCATGACTGTAAGCACCCCCGTTCACCCAGACATACATTGAGTTAATCATCGACACTTGGCAGACGATAATCCTCTGGATCATGCACTACATCCCCGGCCTGCGCATGCGCGTCTCTGAGGAATCCGAGATCCTCGGCATCGACGACGCGGAGATGGGCGAGTTCGCGTACGACTATGTTGGGCTCGAGCAGGAGATCGGGCATACCCTCGACACCGGCATCGGCGCTAGCGGGGGCGGGCGTGAGCCGGAGCACCATGCCGCGGCGAAGGCGTCATCGAGCAGCGTGGACCATGAGAAGCACGACGTGGAGAAAGTTGACTCATGAGCCTGGCGAGTGCGATGCCCTGTTTACTATTAGTGATTTCGACTGCGTATGACCTTATATCTGTAATTCCTACTACACATCGTTCTTGACGTTCAGCTTAGGGCGCTTTTTTTAGCCTACTCATGTACTTAGATTTTCCTGCATAATACTGAACACCACACCCAAAACATCATACCAGGATACCTAACTTTTCCTGATCCCTGTTTTTTTTTTCTTGAAAAAAGTTTCCATTCGTTTAGGTTGTTATCAGCGTAAATAAATAATAAGTCCTTGACAAAACTAACATTAAGGTCATGGCCAAACATGGAGAAATACAATGACCGCATGCCAAACTTCTCTTCAAGTGTGACGCCGACGAGTAACTAGGTGGCAACCAAATGACCAAGTCGTTGTTGCCTCTTATGCTATACAGTTACTTCATCTTCAGATGACAGAGACCGTTCAACGTCGAGGGGAGAGTCCTACTAACGTCTATGCCCCTTTCACTACTCCGCTCCCACAATGCGCGCATTGAGTCTTGACACCTGCCATCCCGATCCAACGACTGCTGCACGCGAAGCATTCAGCCAGAACGAGGGTCAAGGGCTTTTGCATCAAATCGGGCGCGTCTCATTCAAGGTGTGTAACTGTTGAATTCAGACAGCTGGACATTGCAATGGATTGTGAGCGGTGATTTTTGGATAGGAAGGACGCGGTACGTTTTCGTCAGTGCTGGTCTTGCAAATTTTCATCTTGTATCTTCTCCAGACATATGGGTTCGGGCAGGCTTTCGTGCTTACCATGACGTTGAAGAAGCACTGGCCATTTACTGTCGTATTATACGCTATACAGTTGCTGATAGTGTTACCCCCGGGCCATCATTCAGCTTTGCTAGATGTGTTCCCTCCAAGGTCTTTAGCTTCTCAATACTCCACTTACAAAATGCGCGCATTGACACCTGCCAAGGTTAGTACCACTAGACTACCGATTCAACAAATACAGCACCCAAACACCACGTCTGGGCGAGAGTCAAGGCTTCTTCATCAAATCGGACTGCGTCTCATTCAAGTTGTGTAATTGTTCAGTTCGAATAATAGTAAATTGCGGCGATTCAGAGTTGTGAGCGGTGGTTTATACGCGGGAAGGAAGCGGTATGTTTTTCATCCGCGTTGGCGATTTGCAAAGCTCTGACCGTGCGTTTTCCAATCACGTAACTTTAGGCGAATTCTCATACTTACTGCAACATGATCACATCGTCGTCTTATTCCACGCTATACAGTTACTGATAGCTTTATCCTCAAGCCACCATTCCACTAGAAGAGTCCTTCTAACCTCTGTCCTTCTAACGCCTCTATCCCTTTCAGCACTCCGCTCCCGCCATGCGCAAATTGACACACGCCAAGGCTACTATCGCCAGCTGGATATCGTACCAACGACTATAGCGCGCGAACGTCCCGCCTGAGCAGGAGTCAAGGACCCCAAGGCCAGCCACCAAATCAAACGCATCTCATTTAAACTGTATAATCATTGAGCTCAGCCAGATTCATGAGCGGTGATTCATGTATATGAGAAGACCGCGGTATGGCTTTCATTGATGTTGATGATTTGCCACAAGGTCTTCCTTCCTTCCTGTGCGACCTGTTCTCATCGCGTATTTTCTCTAGCCACGCAGCTTCGGACAAATTCTTGTGCTTACTGCGGTCGTCAAGGATCTTTTACACTACTGTGGGTGCTTCGACCGTGTTCTCGCTCCACTGCTCGCCATCGGGACCCGAGTCCATAGAACTTAGACGCTCTCAACAAAGCTTGTGGGACGTCGCAACGCAGTCGAGGACGTGGGATTATTGTTGATAATCTTTGACATCGAAGCTTGAGCATCTTTCGGCGGTCCCGTGTCGCATGGTGTTTTTGCAATGTGTCCGCGTTCGTGTACTTTTTGTGCAATCTGGGTGTCGGCGGTCGGGTTGCAGGGCTTGGGGCGTTTGCAGCGCTCGTGATGATCATGAATGACCAAGTATTGCAGATGTACGTAAGCATATAGTAGGCTCTGTTCTCACTTCCATACAACTTAAGGAAGTCTTTCCAGTGGCTGAATGAACTAGACGCTGAGGAAACCCCGACAAAGCATCCAGGACGCCCGCTATGCCAGCTGCTGCTTTGATCATCAAAGATGCATACTTAGATGTTGGGCGGCCTCTTTCTTTTTAATTTCTCTGAATGCTCTGATGACTCACACCAAGTGGAGTCGAGGTGGCCCTTTCATCTCTATTTCGGTGTCTGTGGCTGAATTTCAGTACCAGGATCAACTAATTGAGAGTGCCCATGACAATCCGCCTTGCCCGAGTCTCGACTGCGTCACCACTGCGCATTGCAAATTCGGAACTGACTACCACAATTTGGCAGGAGACCTCGTCAGAGGACTGAACTTAGTCATTTTTGCTACACCACTGCGCGTATGTAATCCCGAGGGAAACGACTTGAAGAACTTTCTTTCTATTCTTGCCACATCGTTGGCATCTTCTTGCTGTGCGCACGCATGGTCATAGTGCAGGAGCTCTGCAAAACTTCCATGACGGCGGCAGATCCCCTCCTAGAGCCGCCTATCCGATGGTGGATGCTGACACGTTCCCATCACGGTCATCACCTTTGCAGGCTTCTATATGTGGGTGCGCTGTCCTTGGGGAGGCTTGGACCCCCATAGAGTGCAAGGCGCTCAGCGGTCAATGGGAGAATTATGGTACCTTTCTAGTGATCTATAGATTCTAGGCTTACGACAGAAAAAAACTGCTGTTCCCCCAGACTCCAGTCAAATTTGACGACTGGAATGGGGTGCGAGATACATACGCGCTGATACATGCCCGATTCTGGCAAGTGCTTCCGGGCCGCAAGGCACCCACGTAACCCTTCAAGAGGATTTCTTTATCCTCTGCCTACCTAAATCTGCCAATGCATTGTACATCGCAGGTTTAGTGCATTGCGGAATTCGCTCGAGGCGAGTCTCGAGAACACCCACGACTCACGCCCACCGCCATCGCCGGATATATTCGGGGTCGAGGGCTCCAAAGAAAGGCAAAGCTTGCCCGGCTCGGCATCGTTCGGCGTCCTGAATAGAAGGTTTCGATGTGATTATCTCCGATGCTAGCACTGATTTGGGGTACTTGGTACTCAACAGTTTCCTGAGCGCCTTGTCCCCGATACACCGATCTTCGGAGAGGCTGACCAGGCAGGAACTACTGGTTGCCAATCATTCTTATGGCACTTGAACAGTAAATAAAAAGATCCCTTGGACATTACAATAGCTTTCCCCCGGATGGTTCTTTTCCCCCCACCTCTAGCCTTGGAACTTGCAGGCTTTGAAGCCACCCCTTCGTTCTTTGACGCGCTGCCGCCTCCTTCATGGCCTCATCCATAATTCAGGAGTTATTTCAGGGATATCGTGCTGTTCAGGTTACGCGATACTCTCAACGTGAGTTTTCATGGTGCCCGTATGTCTGCTGAGACTAACTGCCTATTCGATCTACAGTGGCCTCGAGCAGTATCATTATCTATGACCATTGTGAGTGTATTTAGAAGATAATAGTTTGTGTGAAGTTGACGCGTCGTTGCTCAAGTAATTACATTGGACAGTGAGGTGAGTTCCAATGTTCCCAACCCTATAAAAGTCGCGTCTCACTATCACTGACAGGTGGAACTTATTTGGGTATATCTCGGTTCTATCGCTCCTTCTACTGTGATGAGCTGAGCATACATTCAGAAAAGCTCATGGTCAATAGGAAAGGCACTATTTTTACTTGTAAGTGTGGAGTAAACGTCGCTTCTCCGGACGTGCGCTGACGGCGTTACCCCTTACCTAGAATCGTTACTATTCCTTATTCTCGGTCCTGTAAGTTTTATTTATGGATCTCCTAGACTGTCGTCAGTTTCTGATGATATGTCAAGATTCAACAACTACGGTGATTGCAATATCGTAACCGGAAAATCACTCACTCATATCTGGTATCGACAGCATTCTTTTCTAGTTCACTCACTACCAATGTGCGTCTTCTTTTAAATAATCAGCAGTCACTGTTTCTCATAGCCGTGGTTCACTGCAGTTGTAAGCCCAAATATATTTTGCAATAAATACGTATAATCTAACATGCAGGTTCATGTTGTATTCTAGTTGTAAGTAAAATGTTCTGCAGCTAGACCTTTTCGAAGCACCTAGATCTCATGGTCCTTCAGGTACTCGATTTTTCCACTGGCAAGGCTGGACGGGCCTAGTGGCATGTATGATAGCAGAAGGTTGGTTTTTTTCCTCGCTAGAAAACGTCGAAGCTCAAGAGTTGTCTAGCAATATTACAAATGAGGCTCTACGCCCTGTATTCATTAAACAAAAAGGTCCTCGCCGTGATGCTAGTCTCGTATTTTGGCGCCTCCGCGGCTGCAGCCACCATTATGGGCTCCGTGCTCACTTCACTTACAGGTTCGCATTTCTCTCTCACTTGCACTGTAAGATAACGAACGCTGACTGATCGCGGCGTGCACTAGCCAACCCACTTCCAGTACCCGGAGGCGTATTCTGCTCCCCACAGCATGTCTCGCCCAAATTCTACGCGTTCTGGATACCGATACTCGCATTCGAATGCCTCCTGTGTGCGCTTGCGCTCGTTCGCGGGTTCCAGACGTTTCGTGCAGATGGGCCGCTCTTCCGGTCCGGCAGACATCTAGTGGGGATTCTCATTCGTGATTCGGTGCTATATTTCCTCGTGTAAGCATGAATTCCATAATATGATTCTGGGTGAGGCTCATGCTTGTTTACAGCATTTGCTCTACCTACTTGACGTGCTTGGTGGTATGGATCGCGGCTCCGGTAAGTGAGCTAAATATCCATGTGTTTGCGTCCATTTCATAGTTCATCTCATCATTGTGATTAGACGATATACCTCGAGGTCCCGATCGGGTTTTCGGTGGCGATGTCGTGTGTCCTGGCTAACCGAGTAGTGCTCAATGTCCGAGAAGTAAGCCGAGACGTGGAGGTGTCGAGAGCGTCAGCGCACCATCGCGCGCTAAGTGCGGCCGTATCGCGGCATATTTCCAGCAGCCACTGTGGTACCTTAACGGACATAGAGATGGCGCAGCTGCGCTCTATGCGGGCAGCGCCAGAGACCAGTCTACCATTTGTCGTACTATAGACTGTGCTGTGGTATCCTTAGATTATTGATCGTTGTTCTTGAAGCATAAATATGAGATTTGAGAGTAGTACGGCAGGCCAGATGAAGTGTCCGTTTTAGTAAGAGGTATCATGATGTACTTATCCGTGTTGTGGGAATTCTGATTGAGCAGGAAGGGAAAAATAAAATCGATGGCGCCATAAATGCAGCCTGCAATAGGTACCGATATTCAGCTGTGAAAGACGTTGTCTGAGCAGTGGGTTGACTGGAGATGTTGAGTTGAAGGTGGCGAGATGATGCTACGAAACAAACAAGGAAGCACCTCAGAAGTGTCACTTAAGTCCCGCCTTCCGAACCAGATATAATAAATATTGTTGAATAGGATCTGAATATGGAACACGTAGAAGAATACAGTTAAATTCTGCATTCAAGATGAGGTGTGACTAACCAGCAAGTTGAAAACCCGAGCTCCGATCCCTTTTTGCTTAACCGCTGATTTCAGGTTTGCGAGAGCGCTTGGTTGTGCAATGAACATATTCGTAGAGATTTTGTTTGGTGCCAGGGTTTGTGAAAGAAACCTGGTGGGGAATCCAAGTGTTTGAAAGCCAAACGACTGAGAGGCGACACGAAAGCATAGGCTTCGATACTTGATACGCATTACCCAGATTCTGTTAAAATAAAAGTACACGCCTCGTAGTCGATCACAAAGCAGTGGATTCGCGTTTGACCTCGGTGAGCTCGAGAGGCAAACGGATGAGTACA